>CM069432.1:128250254-128562410 GCA_035610365.1 Aquatica leii | reverse complement strand
ACTAGGAAAAACAAACTATATCGCATCATCAAAAAGTCATCATACTGTGTTGATAATGTAAATCTTGCATGCAGAAACATGTGTGTACTTCAGATTTCTCAAAAGAAAAAACTTCCCAAATTATAGATAAAGTAAACTAGAATGTAAACAAAAAATTTGTCTTTTTTCGCTTCTTCCCTTTTCCTTTGTCCTCCCTTCCACATCTTTTTAGCTCAAACAACATGTTCTGCAAATGCTCATCCCTCTCATCACTCTCTCTCTCTTTTATCTCTCATTTCATCTCTGTATTCATGTCTCATTGTCATGTTTTTTTACTTCATCTTTTTTTTCTTTCTGTTTTTGTAAAGAATATAAAAATGCATGTCTTCACACATTTGTTTTTATCTGTTTTTCTTGAAATTTCATGAGGGTTTTTGTTTTATTTAAAGTTTAATGTGAAATGTAGAAACCAAAAGCAGTAAAGATTGTTTTTTTTTCTTTATATATTATATTTAAATTTAGTAAATTTGAATTTTTTTTTAAAAATTAAAAACTTTTAAAAGAAATAAATTTTTATTTTTTTTGTTTTTGAAGGGAGGAGAAAAGGAAGGAAGGTAATTTCAATACTGCAGAAGGCAGCACAATTGAAGAAGTGCAAAGTCAACAAAAATCATCATGAAGATGGAGAATCAATAAGGTGATGTCAAGAGATTTTCACAACAGAGGGTCTCAGAATCACCATCATCTCAATAAATCTAGTAGATCAGGTAATGTGCAAAATCCCCCAACAAAGGGAAACTAGCAACAAGGCAAGCACAACAACACAGAGAATCTCTCATCAATCTCTCTCCCCCACTCACAGATCCAGTCAATAAATTGATCCAAGGTGAAATACAATAAATAATACACAAATAAACTGTAAATTTCTCTCCTTCTCTTTCCTCTTCTTTTCTTGTGTAGGTTGCAGTGAGAAACATGCTTCGCAGAAATCCCATGAATCGCCACCTCGGACAACGGGAACCTGATCACTCAGAACCCATCCATGGTCTGGGAAGAGAAGCTTTCACTCACTGAAGAGGCTCACTCACTCATCGCTTTTCTCAGCCTACTGCTTTCGCCATCGCCAAATGCCGCTTCATTGATACGCTTTTTGAAGTGAATTAACCCCACCCCTATCTCTGTCTACTCTGATAAGGGAAAGTAAAATATACAGCAGCAATACAGAACGTGTAAAAAGCTGAGATGACATACACTGATCTCCATCATGCTGTTTTCATGTAAAAAATATGCTACAGCAATAAAGTACAAAGTCTCTTAGCTTAGGCAGACAACCAACCTCCTAGATCCTTTTCGCACAACAAATGAGAGAGAGAGATGATCAAAGGCAGATTTCAAACGTATCAAATGTCAAAAACATATTTCTGTATAACAGAATGAATATAGAGTAAACACTCATCAGCAAATCAATGTAGAATATATAAAAACTGGAAAGGGTGTAAAGTGTAACATAAACAATCTGAATCAGTAAACTATGTTATTAAAGTAAAAAGTATATAAAAAGTGAGAATCTCATTTCTCTCAATAAAGAACAGATATATAAAATATAGGAAGAACATCCACAAACGATACTGCATGTCCCACCCCTCCACAATAATCACTAGTAGCAAGGTGCGCCTTTCTCTCTCTCAACACGCCACTGTTCTCTGGTCTGTCAGCACAATGGTTCACATCACAAGGCAACATCAACAGTCTCATGGTCAATACTCTGCAGAAGAATAAGTCAGAAAAAATGTCCAAAGGTCAACAAACATCCTGCGGGTAAAAACAACAATAAACAAACTTACTGTTCAGTAATCAACACAACCTTCCTCCAGAACTCTCCCCCCCTCCCTGAGGCAGAAAAAGACATCATTCAAATAACAAAGGAGATCCTCCCACTGTGAGAATACACAAAGAGAAATGATAGAACAATATAACAACATTCAGAGAAGAAGAAGAATAAGAATGGCAATAATGCCGTCAATGCTTCACATCGCTTCGTCATCATCAACATAATCATCAGAAAAATGTTGTAGGACTAGGTAGACCTCCATCATCACAACACGTCAAACAACACATGTTTCTAAATGTGTAATAAAATCCAGACACTTCAAATAATTTCACATCCAAACAGCAATGAACATGGTAAAACAGTCTGAGAAATAGCACTCAAATAAAGCAAATACAAATGTTTCACTATAAAACAAAGGCTTAAGTGCTGATTTTTAAACATCTGTTATATATGTATGTCAGATCTGTCCCAAAAATTGAAAGATGTCTACAGAAATTATGATGACTTAATATATTTTGGGAAGAAAGTAAATATAAGACGAATTTACAATATTGATGAACCATTCAAACAAATAAATAAAGTAGTAACAAACAGCTCAGAATGAGGTTGATAATCCAAGAAATATCACTGTCTATTTAAATGATACAGAATTCAGAATTTGAAATATTTCACAACATATTTCCTTCAAAGAACCATAAGAGTTTGATAATAGAATAAAAACTAAAGTTGTGTTAAAACGAAGATGAATGTGTCTACTTAAAGAAAGAATAAAGAATCACTGATGAGTTCTGTCCAACAAAGTTTATACTTTTCTACTTACGAAACAAGGTCTATAATGAATTTGATCACCAATAAGATAAGACTACTTGCACAATGTCATGAACTCATGTAAAAGAAACATAAAATATATGTAAGATGTATGCATGTTCAAAACAGTAAAATAGTAAATAAATAGCATAAATCTCACTATAAGATACATAAAAATGTAAACAGTAAAATCATATAAACAGAAGAGTACAAAAAAGTGAAAACTCAAACAAATACTAAGATAAAACAAACATATAAAGTGTAAGATACATAAACAAACAGATTGTCACCCAGTACAAATGTTCAAAAATAAATGTACATCTATATATACATAAACACTCAAAGCTAAAGAGAGAGTGATCTTAGAGAGACTGTAATAATATATTAACTCACTGTACAAAAAAAGAACAGTCAAAGCTTATTTCATCTGAATTAAACACAATAAGACATTGTTAAATGATCTAAACAAAGACACTAAAACCATTTCTTCCTTCCAGGTAAAAAGTAGTCACTGAAAGTATATTGAAGAAGATCAGCTATTTAAATAACACAATCAAAAATCCAAATATAAACTCAAACAACATTATTAATATGTCCTATAAGAAAGTAAGATCAAATGTTGAATTTAGGTGTGAGAACTCTATACAATCAACAAATACAACAGCAACAATGTGGTCTGAATAGAGAATCAGCAAACTGAATCTAAACACTAGAGAGAATGGCAAACAGATCACATGAAACCAATGTTTGCAAACATCAAATTATAAATAAACACTTGAGAAGAAACTGAAAATCTGCTCTAACTCAGATATATGGCATACATATATATATTGTTACAGTCACAAATGTAAAGAGGATTGCAACTGCCTAAATTTACATTTTAGTTTTTAGTTCTTACATTCTCGTGAAAAAAAGACTATTATACTCTACTAGAATTAAATCATGTCCATCATAATCTGATTACACGCTCAATTGTAGGATTATATATAACAGAATCTTCCATAATACAGAAAATGTTTCATTCTACTTTTCAGCTTTTTTTAACAAAGATTATGGGTATTAATACAATTGTTTGGAATTTAAGTCTTTTCTTGGTCAAAAAACCAAATAGTTAATTTGTTGTTTGAATTATAATTTTTTATTGTTTGATGGTTATAGAAAAATGTCTAGAGCGTAATACAGAAATTCCTGCTCATTATTTGTATTTAAAAATCAAACATGTACAAAAAAAATAAGAAAAATTATTTGTTGTTACTACATATTGAATAAATAACATATTTATTAAATAAAAAAAGTTTTAAACAATTGTCAAAAATGCAAGAGGAAGGTTAATTAAACAAAACTTTAGGAAAAAATTTCAAAAGCCTAATCAATTATTAACAATTTATTAAAAATTGCATTTATGCGTAACTTCTAAACTTCTGTGTCTATGCTCATGCGTAGTCAGTCAATAGTTTATAAGTAAATGTTATGTCCTATTAGAAATATATTTGTTAATTTTTCAGTTTGTAATATTTTGTTATCTCATTAACAATTTTATAAATGTATAGTAAAGATAATTTTTAAATAAAATAATTTAATAATTTACCCTAAGATTTATCTCAATTTTTATTTACTAAATGCGGTAAAAAAATTTGTATTAAAGTTTTCATATTTACTGTTTTCTATTTACTAAAACTATTTTTTTATATACAGAATGCTTCGTTTTTGTGTAATAGTCACTGATTCGATTTATATAATTCATTTTACTTTTTTATTTTTTGTAAAATTTGTAATAAAATTAGTATAAAATTTTTTTTGAATTTTTTCTGAAAATTTTTGTATTTTCTCAAAAAATACAATTGTAGGGCTATAGCGACCAATTAATATCTCTTAAATCTTACAAACATTAATTTCAATTTTTTGATATTATTTAAACTAAACTACGTTCTAGCTACTATGAAATTTTAAAATATTATTTTGTTTTTAAATTTTTATCATCAGTTTTTGCATATTTGATATACAAAAATTATAATTTTTTAAATAACAAATTATATTTATTTATAAATTTTTAAATTGTTGATCTAATTTAAATTTTACAAACAAGAAAGTAATATAAAATATATAAAAAATAAAATAAAATAAAAAAAAATTATTACAGAAAATCGGAGCATCTTGTATATAAAAAAATAATTTTAGTAAATAGAAAACATTAAATATAACAACTTATAGGTTTTTTTTCGCATTTAATTAATAAAGATGTTTGCTTACTTTTCTAGAACGTTGAACTACCCAGTCTATATAAAAGAACTTAATTTTAAAAGTTTTTTATTTAATAATAATCCATCATAAAGAATAACATCAATAAAAAGTTGTTAAAAAATTAAATACTGTTGGTTTATATATTTTTTATCTATTATGAGAACGATATAAATTCTCCAAAAACTTGATAGTTTGGTGTGTTTCTATACTACGATAGAATCCTTCGATGTGGAGGATAGGCACCACTCAGAAATAAAACTCAGTCGTAATTGTGGCTACGTTTCGTTTGGCTATTGTGCCAACTTTATCAGGCCAATCATCACAGTAAAATGTTTAATTAATTTTATGTATATTTGGCAGAAATAAAGTGTGTTACAAGTGTTAGTACGAATCTTATTTTGTGTATCAGGTATTGAGTTTTTATGTTTGTTTCAATGTTTGCAATTACATGTTCTGTAGGAAGCTTATTAGGTGTTATGATGGAAAGATTAAATTTTGAACCATATTTTATGACTTAAATTACTTTTGTGGGTATATTAATATTAGTTAACCCTTATGTGCACAATCAGGTACCCGTGTACCTTTCGCGACTTTAACTTCGTTTTTTTTATAGTTTTTGTTTAACTATATGCTTGAGACTCATATTTATCCTAAACCACTATATTTTAAGTCGTTTGTATACCAAAACAACTTCAGAAATGTATAAACAATTTTATATTTACACTAAAATGGGAAGTTTATACCTTAAACACATACAGGTACCGGTGTACCTACATATAGTTTGCATACCTTGAGATGTTTTCTAATGAAAACAATGTGGCTAAGTAACCAGCATGGTGTGAGAATTTATTTTTATAAACATTTATATACATTCTATGCATTTTGTTATATTTTTGAATGCTCGTTGCAAACAGGTCGATTGCAGGTTTTACATGACTTCCTGCTTTTTCTTTGAAATGAAGCGGTTGAGCGGCAGATGAAACAGCTCCCAACATGCTTAGCTCTTCCAGAAGCGTCCTTAGGTTGTTCTGATTGTGAAGGTATAATTGGGTGTCCTAAGATGGCTTCAATCCCCGACCTTGTTGAAAAGTGCCTCAAAAACCTCGGAGCTTTTGAACGCTGTTCAATTGTAGGCAGAGATAGTTCTTTACCTAAACCACCAAGAAAAGTCCGCCTACTATGTGTTGACCTGGTAGTTGCAGGGTTGTTTTCTGAGTATATAATGTAGGCAGCGAGAGCTGCTACATCTATCATGTTGAAAAACATGGCGTGTGGCCAACAGAAGGGTCTTCCTTTTCGTGGAATAGTGCGTAACCATCTTGTCCATGTTATCTACGCCGCTTTTAGTCGCATTGTAATACATAACTATTTCTGGCTTTTGTTTCGGTCCAGTGATGATGGTATTGTTGTGCATAGTTGACAGCAATGTCACTATCCGTTCCTTCTTTGGCACATAGGAACAAATGCTAACTTTTCCCATCCTCGCTGAAGCCAAATGTCGAAGAGTGCTGCTCCTTCTCCTTACTTTTCTTCATCTCTTTTGGGATGCAAAACTTATTTTGCTTCAGTGTTCCTACCATGGAAAGGTTCCAAGAGAGTAACAAGTGAGCCAAAGGTAACGCTGTAAAAGTTGTCCATTGTTACGTTCCTTCCTGATCCCTTTGAATTGGTAGCACAAATCCCTGACAACTCGTTGTCCTTGGTCCTTTTCAGGGCCATTAGGTCCTTTTCCGGTATAAATTTGGCCAGTGATTAGATAAGAGGCTTGTGCATCACAAACCCACCACACCTTGATGCCGTACTTTGTAGGTATGAACGGAATGTATTGAATAAATCTAGTCCTGCCTCTAAAAAGAAACAACTGCTCATCTATAGTAATAAAATTGGTTGGAACATATTTTGATGACAAATTTGCAGTTAACATCAACCAGATATCTGCAATAGCTGCCGCTTTATTTGAATTTACCCTCTTACTGTTGTTTTCGTTGTCAAATCGGATAAATCGGCATAATTCACGAAATTTGTTCATCCCCATTGCTGCTTGATAAAGTAAATATGAATCAGGCTTCCATAAAACTCTGACATGCTTAGTATTAGAATGATAAACGCCCATTGTTACTAGAAGTCCAATATAGGCGTAAAGTTCATCTTCTTTCAAATATTTCCACTCCTTCCTACGTTTTCCAGGGTTATCTGTGTTCCACTTCTGGTAGACACGATCAGCTTTCCTATTGGTTTCTCTTACAATTATGTCGACAATAAGTTCCGAAAAATACATTTGAATGTATCCGCAACTGACAAGTGTTTCGTTGACGGCACTGGTCCAGGCCTATGGCGGATAATGTTGCGTTTTTGAACTCGAGTAGCTGTCGGCGGGGTCTTCTTCCATTTCGTACCATCTTTACGCTTCTACAAAGGATTCCGGCGCAGCATCGTCGTTGTCTTGTTCCTCTTCCTCCTCCCTTTCAGACGAACTTTCCTCCAGTTCTATCTGATTACCTTTGTCGGCAGAAACATCTTCCACGTCCGATAAATCTAAGCCATCGTCCACTGTAGGCTGTGGTGATATGCATTCGTCCTCAGAATCTTGATTGCCATATTCTCCATCGCTAGAACAGGAATCGTCGGCTATTAGGGCTGCCAAGTAAGTTTGTTGCTTCTCATAACTAAGCCTAGTAAACAAAAAGTCTTAGTCTACATTTATTGCATTTATAAAATATAGCAAACATACCTTTTAAATTCTGCTGCAGATAGTTCCTTCATTGTTCAAAATAACTTTTTCAGCTGGTCTAGGTAAATAAATAAAATACCGAAACTCACTTTACACTTCAAAGTAAAGAATATTAGTGATTTGAAATTGGATTTCGCATTGCATATAAATACTAAATTAATTTAGATTAATAAAGAGTTAATTGGATAATAACATCAATTAGTCATTTACACTAGAGATGTGTAGTTCCTGACCGAACTAGTTCAATTGAACTAGTCTCATCGGTGAACTAAATGTACTAGTTCTCAATCATAAAATGAACTAGGTAGTCATTTAGTGCATTCATTCATCATAAATTTTGTTTTCGTCATCACATATTCTTGATTACGTACAAAACCAACGTTCTCACAGCTTTCGCTACAAAGAGCACATTCCGTTCGCCTTCGCAGTCGATTATCATCACGTTTGTTATAATAAATACTCTGATTATGTTTGTATTCAACCTATCTTGATTTTTGTATCCGCGTTCTCCTATTACTTATGTTAGTACATTTTCGTAGTTAATTAATTTTTAAAAAAAGCAAACAAAAAACTGCTTACAAAACGAATTAAAAAATCTCTTTATTTCGTTTCTTATCATAATAAAACTTTTCACATACTTTGTTTTTATCATTACCAATATTTAGTTAAAATTAATTATGAATTAAAGTAACTACAGCTAAAACGTAAGTAAATAGATTAGTAATAGCCGGAACACTGAAAAGCACGCGTCGTCGTTCTAATTGAATTACAGAACTAAATAGCAAAGTCATCATATGCAAACCTGCAACACCAATTTTGTTTTGTGGAAATGAACTAAATAACTAGTTCATTGAACTAGTTCTGTTTACTGAATGAGAACTGATGAACTAGTTCATAAAAGGAACTAAAATTCCCATCTCTAATTTACACTATTGTTACAAACCCTTTAATTGACATTAATCACAGCTCATTAACCAGAAAGTAATGAAAAGAAAGATTAGAAATCATAGATAAGTTAATATGCCTAAATATCTTTTGCAAAAGTGCACTTACTTATGCATTAGCGATAATTAGATTAAAAATGTATCATTATGATAAGCCTAACGAGGTATTTTCTAATTGTAAATAAATTTTCTGTTGAAACGTAAAGCAAATATGTTATTTCTATGCCTTTGTAAACTATATTATAAAAAAACCTAAGAAAAAGTAGCATATAATATGCAAAATGCATGTAGGTATACGAGTACCTGATTGTGCACAATACGCATAAAAATTATACGCGCACATGACAGTTAAGTTAATAACCAAATTTTTGTTTTGTTAATTGTTAATATTAAAATTTTAATTGACTGCATTATAATTTTTGTGTTTAATGATGAGTAAGTTTTTTATTTTTTTCATTGTGAATATAAATAATGTTATGATTTAGTTTAGAATTTTGAATTATTAAAGTTGATAAAAGATAAACGGAGGTGAAAAATTCTCTCCTTTATATTTTATCAAATTTAATACAAAAAATTTTTTTTATAAAATTCCTATTCATAAAAATATATAATTTATTGTTTCATATTGTTTTATTTAACAATATTTGTAACGTCTAAAAAAACAAAAAAAAACGTTTTAATTTTTAGTTTTGACAAGATTTAAATTTTTTGTTTAATTACTATACACGAAGGGTTTGAATGTTCGATATATACACATGTAATTTATATTTTTAATAATACGAATCGTTATTGCTTTAATTATAATATGATTACTTTTATGTTATTTTTGGTATTACACAACCAAAAATTGAAAAAGTGAGTATTTAAATTAAACAAAATTCACTCAAAAAATAAAAATAATGATTTAATTTAGTTATAATTTTCACAAAACTGTTTTTAAAGTAGATGTCAAACATTCTCAATTTAAACTTATTTCAACTGCCAAAGTTATTGATATAAATTAAGTCTAATCCTACGTCAATGTCATATATGGCATCAACTTCATAAAGTAATTTCATGGAAATTTCAATTCAATTAAATTATTACTTTTTACTTTTTAGTACGTTTTGCTTACCGCATTTAAGTCGGTTCCATTTTATTTAATAAAACTGGATTGTTGTTTTTTTTAGTATATTTTCGATTGATTACAGTTACTGAAAATCTTAAAAATGTAAATCGTTTAAGAGAATTTCATGCGCGTATTAAGTTAAAGATTATTTTTATAAAACTTAAATAAACCTATATGGGACTACCTTTTTTAGCACGCTTTTATAAGCTTGGGTTGTATGTATCTATGTAACGGAATCTGTGAGCTTAATTTTCCCCGGTTTCTAGAAGTCTGATTAAATCTCAAGGACCGATGACAATGCAATAGTTCGATAAAAAATTTCCATTAACCTGATTAGTATTGTCAGGATTAATAAACTTCTTTACGGATTTTCTGCATGAGAGTGAACTGCACAGGTGAGCAGTTTTGAACTCTGATTGTTTTTCAAGATAGCTGCGTTCTCGTCTTGTTTGTTCTTTATGCATATGTAGTTTTTGACGAGTCTATAGTACAATAGTAGATGGTCGAAAAATCAATCATAATTTGTCACCTCAAAGGAAATTATAATAAAATTTAAGTTATTAACAGAATAATTCATTTTAGAGTAAAAAGCGTGGAGTGCATTTTACTACATTTTCATAATTCTCCTCTCATAAATAGTTGCCAATAGAATGACTGTAACGTTTAATATCAAGCACCCACGCTTTTTACTCTGAATTGAATTATTCTGTTATTAACTTAAATTTTATTTTAATTTTTTTCGAAGTGACAAATTATGATTGATTGTTCGATCTTTACTATTGTATTATAAAATCTTTGTAATTAAAAATTATTTTCTAGTTTTTAGTTCGGTTAGCTATAAAACGTGTTTTTAGTTTTTTAATAAAAAAGAATTATCAAAATTGGTCATCGTGGTAAATAAATTTTTGCTGAACATAAAATATTTAGACAAATTGGGAACCGTTTTCTTTTATTTTCTTATTTTTTTTATTTGAATTACAGCTTGTTATAAAAATAATTCTTCTTAATAATTTATTCAATTAAAAAAAATCTAACATTAACAGTTTATCACATATTTAATTTATAATTTGAAATGAATTTAAAATTTTATCTGGATTTGAATCCTGTCTGTGACAATTTTTTTACAAAAAAAAATTAAATTACTAAAGGAAAAAGCAATATCAAGGCGCACAAATAAAGAGATTAGTCAATATGACAACATAACTTCAATTTACCATATTTCGGTTATATCTTAATGAAATTGAAGCAAAAAATTTAAAAAAAATTATAGCATAGCATGCTAGAAACTCAACACAAACTAGTATATATATATATATACTTATGTGTATTACGTAGTACTTTTACTATTATTGTTTTAAACAAATAAAATTATAAACAAAAGTTTTTTAAATTCTTTATATTTTTCTGGCTTGGATGTTTTTTTTCAAGTCGAAATTGAAAAATATGAAGAAATTTCTTATGGGAAAGTCGTATGGTGACCACACCAGTTTTTTAATTGTGTTAGAAGCGTTTCCCTTCAAAAGTCTAACAAAAACTTGTTATGAAATTTTTTATATTATTATAATTGTTTATAAAAATTTTACTGCGTTTTATAAACTATTGTATGTCGAACTAAATAATAAAGTTTACCTTATGGTATAATTTTGCGATCATAAACTACTTCTTTATAGTACTAGTAAAATAAAGTAATATTCAATTAGTATCTATTTAAATACGCCTAAAACAATGCTCTGTCTATAACAAAGAATTCTCCAGTCCGAGATACTTGGCAACCACAGCAGCAAACCACAAATTTTGTGAATATTTGCTATAATGATGAACTGTTATACTAATAAAGTCGTCTGTTAAAATACGCTAGGATTCTGTCTTCACAGATCGTTTTAACTTGTTTACTAGAACACTATTTCCGATATGCACTGTAATTTTCTTTGTATAAATGCCTAGATTTTGCTGGTAATAATGAATCGCTTTAGCATCTTGCATCCGTAAAAAGTTTTACAACAACATTATAATAAACCACTTCGTAGCCAAATACACTTGCCTTGTTTTATAAAATTTGATTTTTCTTTAAAATCTAAAAAAAATAATTAATTTTTGCAGTCGGGCACAAAGTTTTGTATGCAATTCGTACGTAATTAAGTTTTATATACTTGCTCAACTTACTAGCTATAAACTTTTGAGCTTGTCAATAAACAGCAACATTATGTACTTACTACAACAACTTTATTTATAAAAAACAATTATTACTTAACAAATTAACAATTTATAAAAGTAGGTCAACATTTTTATCGTAGTTACTATTTTGAACTGCAATGAAAATTAGAAAATAACGCTGCGCAAGTAATATGAAGTCAATGTGTAACACCTAACTACAACATATAGTCAGTGCTAGAAGAAAAGATATCTACGTCGCACTCGTATGTATTTAAATTATTTACACTATTTAATAAAATCAGTTTTTAAAATATATTTATTAGTTAAAAAATAAAAATTACTAAATAATCTAGTGTTGGCAATGCTATTTTTTTATAATTAAAATACTCAATTTCTATTTGCTAAAGAACACTTAATTTTAATATACCTGTTATAATTACATAAAATATAGAATTTAATTAGGTTAATTATGCAAGCGGTGACTTATATTTATTTAAGTTGTTCCTTAAGCTTTATATAGTCGATAGAACTAAAATTTTAAAATTTAAGTAAGCGACGTATGACAATCGTCTACATACTTCAGTTTCTTCTTTTTATTTGAATAATAAAACGTATATTCCACATTGACACGATGATGAGGCAAGAATTATGTTTTGTAATAATCACTATATAAAGTATATTTACAGCTACTTAAAGCTATTTAAAAGATGTTTTTACAACTGTATACTATATACATTATATATAATTTTCTTAATATCGAATCATTTTATAAATACAACATTAGAATCAGTAAAATGACTTTTTAGATAATCAACATTATTCACAAAGTAGTTTTATCAGAAGCTGTTTTGCAAAATTATATAATAATTATAAATTATAATAAAAAAATAAGAAATAAAAAATCACAAAAACTTATTTGTAAAAAGTGATTTTATATATCTTTCTCTTATTTTTTGTTTTTGCGATAGGGTCTCTTGTTTTTAATCGTTAACATTTTTGATTGTTCTTATTTATTCAACAACATTTACTACACAATACAAATTATAGTAACATTGAATAGCAAATACAAGTAGATTTTATGTTTTTTTAATATTAAACTGCAAAAAATAAAATTTTTATCATATGAGAAACATTTCATTTCTTGATCGCAATTTAAAAGTTCGGCAAATACCAAAGATATTGCAATCGACATATTGGATGCATTCGGAAAGTAATTCTCCTCCGTTTGTGAATATAAGTAGAAATACATATTGGAAATCTTAAATATAAAGTTTTATTATTAGTTTTGGTATTTTAGTAACAGAATCTATTTAATATAAGGAATTTAATTACTAACTAATAAAATCAATAAATATTAATATTTGTTTTCTTAATGAAGTACACTAAAACATATTCTTTGCATGTAGCTACATGTGTAGTCAATTTTATATTGCCAAACGCATTATATAAATCTAAATTATCAATTTTAACCTGTATTTTATGCTGAAAATAAAACTTGGAACTTTGTCTTTATTGCTTTTGTACAGAAAGTGTTTTTGCAGTTATAGTTAGAGTAGTCACTACCTCAAGGCAACCTTCAAACTTAAAGTTCTTGCAGCATACATGCCAAATAGTAGATTATATAAGTTGACAATCGTCCTGTTAAACTTGTGACTGTAATATAATTGTTATAAGTTATAATGTTGATCAATTATTTTTATACTGACTGCATAACGTATTTTTTTTATTTTGCATGTCATATCATCATTAAAATCTATATTTTATAAAATTTATTTTGTAAATTGTTAAAACTTTTTGTATTTAAAGAATCTAATTCTTGTTTAATATAATATTTTCTCTTACTAATAGTAAATTGGAACGTTTTGCTTAGCTGCTTTTTAACATTCTTCAATCTACAATGAGTTTATTTACACCAAAACTTTTAACTGTATCGTAGATATTTACTTACTTTTACATAAGCGCTTAAACGAATATTATTAATATTGTTTATTATAAGCTTAAATTAAAGATGTGTGTAAATCATAATCTTTTATTTATGTATATTAGTAACAACAAATAAGGTGTTACGTTACTTTAGCAATCCCATGTACAATTACTTTTTCGGTGTTGTATTTGTAGTTTGATATTGACATTATTATCACTTGCACTAAAATGTTTACAAATGTATTGTTGGTTGCGCTTTATTATTACACTTATTTTAGTCTGTTCATTATGCTTCTTTATTGCCTCTCTTGTAGCTCCGAGTGTTAAATTCAGTGTTTGTAACCAACGTAAATTTATATTTTAAAATTGTATAGTATTAGTTAAATGATGTTAATCATAATTTAAATTGTAATTAATTTAAGCCTAAGGTAATTTACAAAGACTGCCACATTTTATAAATGATTATCATAAGTTATTGGTCTTGTGCTAACGAATAATACCACAAAAATTTAATTTAAAAAAAAATCTTTAGGATAAAGTAAGATATAAGACCATCAGAGAAAAATGCGACACTCAGGATATTGTTAGGTGAGTGAGAACAAAGCAAAATCAATTAGAAAATTACGTTGACAGAATGAGCGGGAAACGATTAGTAAAATGAGCAAACACACAAAAACCTTACACAAAACGAACAGTACGACGATCATTCAACTCAAAGATGGAGTTACTACTAAGCATCAATATTTCAAAAACAGTGAGAAATGCATACTTAACCAAGTGAAAAAATAAAACAAATAGTACATCATTCTATAATACAAAGAAAACAAAATAAACTGGCAAACGTTATTTATTGGCTTTTAACACCAAACCTAACGAATTAAATCAAACATTGTATATGTGCACAAAAGTTTGTTTTAAAAAAATGCAAAACACAAAATTGCCTACAAAATACTTTCAAACTACATCACTGTTGCGGTTTTATGTTTTTTAATTTTTACATTTGTTTTTTCAAACCTAATTTCCGCTATTCAAAAACATTGACTAAGTAAAAAGTGAGTATGGTATAAACAAATTTAAAAAAAATGAGAAAATTATTATTATTATTTACTCATGCCTGAAATATATCAAGATGAATTTAAAAATTGTATAATCAAGGACTGAATTTAGTGACAAAAATATCAACATTTTTTGCAGTGAATTTTGAATGATTGTAAAAATGTGCACATTGTTTGCAAATGTATCCTACTACAGCATCTGATATAATGTTTTCAGAAAAAATTATAACGATGAGAGACAAAACGAAATTTGTAGCAGCAAAGTTGAAGAAATTCTAGCTCGAAGCCAAAAACGTATGTTATGGATATGATAATAAGAATCTGCAGTAAGCAATTCAATCAAACATATACTATTTATATTGTTATTAGTAATACACCGGATGAGACAAACACAATGACAGTGCTACTTGCATTATTTCCTAATGAAACCAAAAAAAAAAAACATACAAAAAGTTGTTAGCATCATTTTATAAAAAAATCTAAATTGGAATAACAATTCTAGATGTAACTTCCACTTTAATTTATATACAAAATTTTATAAAGAAATGTTCAAACTATTAGACTAGTTCCTGAATATGCTAACAATGAAGTTATGATTATATATAAGAATGTGCGCTGCGTTAACATATGTTTCTATCGAAGATATTGATAATGAGTGGATGCGCATCCAAGAAACCTCTCTAGATTCAAAAAAAGTAGCAGCACTTTGTGATTACTTTGTTAATTAATAGTCACAGTAAGAAACATTACCAAGAGAATGTGGAATTGCTATAAGTAATGACAGAGTACTCTGATCACGTTTATGACCGAGCCACTTTGCATTTACAAGGAAAACGACACAAGGAGACTTATGTATCATAATCTAGATACAATTTTTTTTAAAAACATAAGCAAATATAAAAATCCAAAAAACTTAATCTACTGTTTAGAGACCTTAGCTTACTCTGAAACTAAAATAAATAATTAAAAAAAAACAAAAAACAAACTAAAACCTTTTTATAAACACCAAAGTTTGTATTATATACTATAAACTTTGCAAGTTTTAAATCTGGTTAAAAGTATAAAAGAAGGCTCCGTTATATTTTGTAAAATTTTACATTTTATTATTTGACGTGTTTTTACATTTTAAATTATTGAGATCGTGTAGATCTGTAAATATGACTTTGATTTTGCATTTTAATAATTTCAAAACGTCATATGTATTGTAAAGGTTAAAAACTCCAACAAATTTTTAACACATTTTGGTACCGTACCAAAGTGCAGAAATATTTTTATTTTACAATAATCTTAATACTTTCAAAATATTTTGATTTATATTTTTAAAAACGCAAGTCAGTCAATCGGAATTAACGTACCCTACGTTAAAGAAAATCGTAGAGTGCAAGCTGGTCGATCTCAGGTAAGAGCGCAAATTAATCGAGCGCAAACCGGCCGACACCTTACTTTTGCTACTCAAAGACTTATTCACAAATGTATTTATACTGCGAAACAGTAAATAATATACTTCTAAAAAAGTGTTTAGTTAGTATTTATACATAAAAAAATAATACAATAGTAAAATTATGAACAATAGTAAAAAAACATATATAAAACAACTTAACTAAACATTTTTTAAAATTCAGTGTGTCTCTAAAAGTTAAATCTGTTTTATAAAATTATAATAAAAGATTTTCAAAAGCAATAATTTTGAAATTAGAAATATTAAATATATTTTAATAGCAAATATGAAAATTTAAAACAGTACTTGTAAAATAATTATTTAGGTAATTGATGCCTAAAATCTAATGGTTTGTTGTTAAATATTTGTTTAATAATAGCGTAATTGTTAAAACGTCTAGATTAAGTTTTAAACCACAGCATCGTGTAAAAACTAAATATTTTAGTACTAATTAATACTATTTGTGATCAAATATAAAATTCTGCGATCGTAAGTATTAACACTTAACGCCATCTTGTAGAAACAGAGCTACGTACGAATTAATCTACTTGTAACAAACTATAAAGTTGTTAGTTAAATAGTAACTATTACAAACACAAATTTCAAAAAATGTATTTGAATTAAACGCGGCAGAATATTCTTAACAGCAGTACGCAAGTAAAAAACAATTTATTTGCAAAAACTATCATTCGAGTAGAGGCTGCAATTATATATACAAATTTTTGCATTTGTAAAGTGAAGTTAGAAATGTTATGCTGCGTATAATTCAAATACTATTTTTGAAATTTGCAGTTGTAAAACCATACAGTAAAGATAAACTGATTACAGTGATTGCATAACTGTATGAATTACAAGTTTAAAAAAAATTAAGTGTTTTTTAAACTTCGATTCATTTTAGTGGAAATATGATTTTGTTGACAAATGAAAAATTAAAAAATCATAGTGTTTAATTTCTTATGTTATTTTTAATTTAGTAATTTATTATATTATGTAACATAAAACTTTATACTATTTGCTAGTATTCAATGTTCGATTGTGAAAATAATTTATTTTACACAGAAAAGTTTAAACTTGTGTATTAATTTTTATTTTTTTTCTTTCTGATTTTTTATGATTAATGTTGATTTTTTTATATTTAAATAGATAGACGTTATGGTTGAAGGTAATATATAATGTGTTTAAGTTTATTTTTTGGTTTAGCGACGTTTCGCAGACTGATGCGTCTGCTGCATCCGGCCGTCTGTTTATTAAAGAAACACAGCTCAATCAGTACATAATAATAAAAAACATCTACAATTATCAACCAGGTATACAATAAATTGACAATTAAATAAGTATATCATCTGTGTTAACTAACTTATTTAAATATTATTAGAACTGATATGTATAATAATTAAACTTTTGTTTGTATTATTACATTAATTTATTTGTGAATTTAAGAAAATTTTTCAAATCTATAACGACGTCAAACTATTTTTTTATACTATAACTTAGTCATTAATTATATTTAAAATATAATAATTTTAATTAGGTTAACCGAATCATAAGGACTCACCACTGATCTCTATAATAATATGTATAGAAAATACTGTAGTCTGCCATTAACGCCTTTAGAGAAATCATCACATCACTTATTACTGTGACAGGAACTAAAATCTTGCTCTAACCATACTTTTTTGTGACTGTTTGTCAGTGCAGTTGTCATAAGTATTAATACTTTCGTAAGATATTTCCTAAATAGATTAGTATGTTAAAAATATTTAGAAATATGTTTAGGTGCGTCAGTAGTAGCTTGTGCTTTAAATTCTAATTTTAATATGTTATGTCCTTTAATTGTCTTAATTTTTTCGCAATTCTCAGTTAAGCGTTTGATTGTTAAATCTACGAGTGAGTTAAGCATTTGTTAAAATGATTACTTAACTATATTGTTTATAGTATACTGTTATCGATACTAATTAAAAAATATTTATACGATTTTTTAGCTTCTTTTTAGATTGCCTTATATAGCAACTTTGACAACGATTACAATTAATTTTATAAATTATTTTTGATTTTTCTATATTATTATGTAAATATAAATTGTATTTTTATTTTTAAAAGTTATTATTAATTGGTTTGATTAAAGAATCTGTTTAATATTATATTGGAACATTGATAAGGTTAGTGTACTGTAAATTAGTGATAATGGTAGGTTGAATGTAATTAGTATGGTGATAAAACAGAATTTTATCAATAAATTAATTAGAACAATTGTTTTTTCTTAGGTTTGAATTTCATAGGTTTAAATTGTATTTGTATTTTTTATATGTCTCTACTGTAACTTTTAAATGTTTGTTATAGTTATTAAATAGTGTTAGAGTTTCTTTTCTTTTTATGTTTAAAAATGTAAATAATCATATTATGACCATACGAATATAAGAAAATTGGTGTGAAAGTTAATTGACTTTTTGTTATTGTTAATAGGTCATGCATAGTGATATTTGCTAATATAAGAAAAACAGACGTATTAATTAATAATTAAATTAATACTGTGTACCGACAATTTAAACTTTATATTATTCGTCATTCGTAATTACGTCTTAAAAAAATACAAACAGTAACTGATAAGTTTGCAAAATTTTGTTTCTAATCTAAATAAATTTCAAAAATTTTATAGTGTTTTTTTAAACATAAATTCAGCTAAGTAGCTTGCCATAATACACTGATTATAAACAATAAAAGGTAATAACAGATCTAGAATTATTTTAATACTATTCAATTTAATAAATAGTAATATTAAAAATGATCCTTCATTTTTAGTTAATACGGGTTTTACTATCTTCTGTTAATCTCTAGAACAACCATTTAAAAATTGTCAAAACCAGATTTGCAAACATGTTTATTGAATAAATTTGAAGTTACAATAACCATCAGTATTAAAAATTTTATAATTTAGATTGAATTCTGTACTAAATTCCTTATTATTTTTACGTAAATAATAGCTATTTATGCACTAAATGGATTACGCCCAGGACCAACATAATGCAGCCTAAGGGCTTCTTGGTCTGAGAGTTGTATGTTGCTCGATGGGCGTAAACATACATTAACGCAAGTGGTGTATACAAGATTTTATTTTTCACTTTATCAAACATAAAAACTAAAAATTAACACTTACTTTAGCCTCTATTACAAGTACAAGTACAAGTAAGTAGTAGTTTAGAACAATAAATAATTTGACGTTTAATTATTCACTAGTGAAATTGATTTTACAATCAAAATGAACGTACAGGAATTGCTCAAAAATGCACATTAGTCTGCAAAACGTAGCCAAATCAAAAAATTATTTTAAACAAATTATTTATTGCCTCAAACCAAAACACTTTCTATAAAAATATAAAAAAATTAACATTAATAATTTAAAATCGTACTAATTTAAACAGCGAAAACGTAAATAAATATAATTATACAGAATATAAAAAAACTGAAAGATAAACAGCATTATAAAAATAGTTGTACTATTGCTGTAATAAACTACAATAATTTAACTAATATAAAAACTTGTTTGAGTTGCAGACATTAAATAAATAATATAAATAGTTGTTTAATGTTTTTTCTTTGTGCTCAAAATTGTTCTTCTAAGTTCTATACTGTAATTGCTTCTGTAATAAGTTCAGTTATTTTGTAAGTGTGTTATATCTCTTGACTTGGCTTGAGACTCAAAACGTAATTACAAAGAAAGTAGTTTTTGTATGCTTTTCTTACAAGAAAATAAATTTTTAATTTACTAACACTAAAATAAGAGATAAAAAACTACCAGTTAATTTTTATGTTTTGATTTTTAACAGTCACTTAAAAACTTTTTTAGAGATGTTTTTGCTGATGCTTGAATTATTCTAAGTAACACATTTGCGTTATTTTAGATATTTAAAACATTAAGACATTAGTGATTTACATACATAATTTGAATGTCATGTTACTTAATTCCTTACGTTTATGGTATTATATACGGGACTCATGGTAAAACCGGAAAAACGTAAATAAACGCTTAAAAATGTTTAATAGAGACCTGGGGTGTTGTAAATAAAAAATTGGATTCGAAAAAACAACATTTTATTTTTTTTATACAAAAAACTCAGATAAAACAAATTTTTAACTGCAGACATGAATGTTTTTCAAAGTAAAAAGAATAAAAATTGAGAAAACTACAAGTATCACACTAATAGTGTTTGCAGCAAATCGCCTTAGTTGTAAGGCAAGTGTTTTACGGATTCACAAATAAACTTACATAATTTAAGTTAATTTAAAAACTAAATAAAATAAACACTGTTGATCTTGTATTAATATTAAAATCTTGAGTTTACAGAGAGACTCCAGAGGACCAATATAATAGTGACTAGAAATTAATCAACCTTAAAAGTAACCATCCCAAAACTTGCATGTAAACAAAAAATGATAACCATTTACTACCAATGTAGATATTTAGAACAAAAGACTTAATAATAGTAAAAACAAATAAAATAATAAAATATAAATGTATATAAAAAATAGAAAACTTTTACTAGCTTTAGCATGCGTTTGATATGAAACCAGAACAATCTGTTCTGAAATTAGTGCAGATCTTCAATACGCGCTATACAATTTGGGAAAACACTGAAAAACATGAGAAAACAAGAACTATAATCTTTGTTATTGTTTCCGTGCACATTTAGAGTAATTATAGCTTTAAGTTACGTGCCAAATAATTCCAAAACTGCTCAAAATACTGAAACGTAAATTGCTGGCAATAGATTACAGAGCAACTTTATCGTAAACTTGAAGTGTCTAGTAACCGAGTTTTAAGCAAAAGTTATCCTCTTGCGCTTAAAAATAATTAAAAATGTTATCTAAATCAGAAGATTTAAATTGTTACCAATAGTCAAGCAGCATTAAAAACCTTATATTCAGTAGTAATACGCTCTAAAAACCGTTAGTAAGTTTGCTAGTGCGTTTAGCAAGAAGACAAACAAAGCTTTCCTACAACAGACAAAAAAACACCAAAAAATAAATGAAAAAAGAAATAGATTTATTAGCAAAAAAAATTTGATTTGTCTTATAATCTCGTATTACATTTGTTAATAAAAATAACAAAAAATTAAAAAAAAAATAATTCATTGCTCTACAATATGAGAAAATTAAATAGTTTATTTTTTGTAGATTATAGTAATAAATTGTTAAAACAATATTTTATTAGACATTAAGAATAAATTTATTATACATTTTTGAGAATTTATAATATAAATATTTTGAATGCATTTAATTTAATAAAAAATAATAGCACTTAATTTTTTTGGTATTAAATGCCAAAGAAAAGATGTTTTATTTAATATTTTGGTTTATAAAATCTTTTTTTTTGTTTAACTGTAATTACTGTTTGCAATGTAATTTATAGTTTTGTCATTGATTTTGATTTATTGATTGATGTTTGTGTTTTCTGTAATTAAAGCAGTGTACACTAAACACAGTTTTTAAAAATTTTGTATTAAATCATTATTATCAACAAAGTTAACGTTTAAGTGTAAAAGTGCGTCACTTTTAATGTAAATGCCACTATCAAAATATAAATTCAACTAATAATCACTAAATTAGTATTTTAATTTTTCTAGTAAAGAAATATATATATATATATATATATTCTTATTATCTTTTTGTTTAAGTATAGTAAATAATTAATTATAAGTATATAACAACAGTTTTTAGAATAAACAAATCTATTTAAAATAATAACAACAAAAAATATTTTATTTTTCAAGTTGGTCCGGATAGTCTAGATGCCGGTTTGAAACTGTCATATTTATTCATATCATTCTAACCTTGTACATAAGTTATTTAATTTTATTTATTTCTTGATAACAATCATTTCTTATTAGAACTTAATTGACGTTTTGTTAATAATTACGGGCTGTGTTAAGTAAATATGCTCATGGCACTTCAACCACGATTACAAGAACTTGTAATTTTTCGATTAATTATTTCTGAACAAGAGAAGAATAACCAAGCATTACATTTGCCACCAATTGTGCTTGGGAGGTAATTATCTATTGTTTTTGTGTTAATCTGTTATGTTTTTAATTGCATTAACGTGTTTGTTAAGAATTGCAAATTAGAATGACTACCGTAAGTGGTATAACAGCTGCTGCTAGACGTAGTGAAGTGTTAGCCGGTCTTAGCAAACACAGGCAACAACAACCAGTACGCAGCATAGATACCTTTAACAATACAGCAATTAGGAATGCAGTATACAAGTTGTATTAAGAAACTAAATTCATTTTATTAAAATAATTTATTTACACTCACTTTTGTTTACAAAACAACATATTACGGTAGCTACTTTATTAAATCACCTCAAATAACACGATGTTTACCATGGAAGTTAATCAACATTATACAAGATATTACATGATATTGAAGAGCTTTATTAGAATTGTCATATGTAGCATCACTTCGTATCACGTTTTTAAAAAAATACGTTTATAACAAAAATAATCAGTTTTGGGAACTTGTGTATTTAGACAAAACTTGGATTTATGAGAATAATACAATCACTCGATCATGGCAAAATAATACCATAATGTAAAACGGGTTGTACAACCAGTATTTTAATTGTTTTATACTTAAATGTTTATTTGTAGGTATATTTTAGTACATGCAGGTAACAAAAATGGTTTTATTTCTGGAGAACCGTTAGTTTTTTTCTTTCAATATTATTACAGTTTCAACCCTACTGAACATATTTAGGGTATAGCTAAAAATTATTTTAATAGACATATAGGAAGAGATGGTAATGGTGTGAATCATCATCAATAAATCATCTTACATCACTGCTGTGATCAAATTCAATCAGTCACTGCGAAAAAATTATACCGAGAAGTAGATTTTGACAATGAAGATATTCAACCTTTAATAATAAAATTAAATGAGAGCAACCATAGTAGTGACAGAACTTCATTGCTTAATAGTTTCTTTTTATACTATATTTAAAATCGTTTTTGTAAATATTCATGATAAAACCAATTGCATAATGAAGTAAAAGGTTTGATTTTATTCTTCTCAGTAAGCAAATCCTATGTAGAACAATTGGAGTTTTGTTGTAGGTACATATATTTTGCTGTCAATCGATTAATCAATCTTCAGTTTTGTGAACTACACGATGAAAATAATAAGTTATTTCTTGGAAAAGTAATAATTTGTTGTTTGTTTGTAAATACTAAAAATGAGGTTACGTTTAATCAGCTAACGTTGACGTTTGCATAACTTTAAAAAGCTGGCAACCATGTATTTATTTTCATTGATGACCCACTATCAAACTTCGTTTGCAGCTAAAGTGTTAAAATTAAAATATTTTTCAGGAAAAATAGCTTGTCTTGATGTAATTCTTTGATGGTTTGATTTATGTCTTATACAGATTGACTCAATTACGTAAATATTATATATAACAATTAAATTTGTTTTTTAATAAACAAGATTTACAATTATTAAAAACTTTTGTTTTTATGTCAAAAAATAAACATTTTTTTTATTTAGAAAAATGTAACATACGTATATTTTTAGTTTTTTGTAAATACATTTTTATTAAAATAATTATGTAAACAAATGCATGTGCTGCATATATTTACATAACTGAGTTTAAAGTTTTACTTTTTAACTTATACAGTAAATAAATCAAGAATTTCTTTTGCCTAAAAACGTACAAAACAATTTTTACAGATCAATTACTTGTTTGGCGTTTATTGTACAAGAAGGATGTAAAGATAAAGTCGTCTACAACGGATATCCGAATCTAGTCTAGTGAAAATAATAAACTGTAATATCTATTGGTTGGCTGTCACAGTTTATGCTGTTTAAAAAAATCTTTAACTTTGTATATAATCATTGGCAAAATTTCAAACGGATTAACGCACAGTATAAACTCGTTCTACCATAAGAAACTGTTTTCATTCTAAATCGAATTATTGTATTAAAGCAAAACTATTTTAAATTTTCATTCTACTAATTACATTTTATGAATAGATTAGATTAATTTTTTTTTATGATATATTTCTATCTATCAACTCAATTCATCAAGTAATAAATTTCACAAAATTTATACGTATGAATTAATCTTAAACAAATATGACGTAGTAACATGATTTTTCTGTTGTTTTTTACAATTTAAATACAAATATGAAACGACATTTATTCTTTTGGTTAAGTTTTTACAATAATAAAATGATTTTAATATACAGAAGTGTAAACAACGTAAATTATAAAGAAAATATTTTAAATGTATGTTTGTGTAACAAGTCAATTTTGTATAAATAATCTAAAAAAAAGTTTATTATCATATTTAATGGGCATTTCTTGTTCTATTGTTCAATTAAATTACAAATATATGGTTTGCAAAATTTGTATATACTATGTTTAACGTGACTTTGTTTAACATTGTTTGTTTTTTAATATTATTGACCAATTTGTCATTTATGAAAAATATGTTTGAGAAAACATTTTGGTTTTTTACTAAAAGACTATTGTGCTACTGTTTTCTAAAAATGTTTTTAAAACGTTCATAAAAAAATACACAATTAAACAGTATTTTACTTCTTCGTTGAAATGCTTCGTTTACAAGTTTGTTTTCTTTTATTTAAAAACTTGTTTTTTTGCCGTCTTTAAACATAAAAAATATTTTTCTTTTATATAATAAAAATAGTTATACATTTGATTAAAATCAAAGTTAACACATTTTTAAAAACACTCTCTTTGATAAATGATAGTAGGTAATAAATATATTATTGTTTTAAACAGACAGCAGCGTTGTACAGAAGTAATCGTTTATTTAAAGCTGCTTGTGAACGATAAGTTCTAAAAAAATCTAGACGCGTTTTTAGTTTTTACTTAGTAAGCATAGAAACTTTTGATTTTGAGTATCATAAAAACAACTAATTCATGTTTTTTTATTCAAACAAAATTATCGCTTAAATAATCTAAAACTACAATAACTGTATTTTTAATTAATGTTTAATTGTTTTTGTGTTTTAATTTTGGTTTATTCAAAACTGTAGAAATATTTATTCAAAACTAATTAAACCGTGTTAACAAAAATTAATTAATACTAACTAAATTAAACAATAGCTTAGTCAACTATGCTAAGACAAGTGCTATTTTAAGCTTTCGTTTAGGTATATTAAATAATAAACAAGTTTAAAAAATATGTATATAATATTTTATGGATTAAAAAAAAAGAACGATAATGGTAGGCTTTTCTGTTAAATAAAAACTATACATTTGCTGTGAGAATTAACTATATCTTTTAATACTATAATTAAAGCTATTAAAAGCACGTAATTGGTGTTAAAATTGAGGTAGAACAAATAAAATATTACAGAATTTGACTTTACTAAAAAAAAGTAATATAGCAAATCTGATTATATTTTCTTGCGCATTCAACATAAAACAAAAAAAATTAAGATAAAAAAAAGCAATATTTTTTTATCATATAATGTGTATTATAAACTGGTATGTTTATTAAAACTAAAACACAACACAAGTGGTTTTAGCTGTAACCTTTGTTTTATAAACTCTAGCAATTTTTTTGCTGTAAAAGTAAAAATCATAAAATTTTTCTTAGTTTAGTATTTTGCTTAGATAATAACTACAAACCTACACTTAAAATCGTATTTTTTGGAAACAGATTTTTAACATTTTCCGTATTGTCGTCAAATCTAATTGGTCTAAGTTAGTAGTCTTAGTTTTTTTATCTTATATAACAAGTTTGTAGATCAATACTAATTTTTTATAATTTTTTTATTTGGTTACGAATATTTGAATTAAAAATGATTTTAAATTTTTGTTAAATTGTGATTTTTCTTTTTTCTTTCACTTTAAATTTAGTTGGCAGCGGTAGAGATATACACGTTTTTGACAATTTTTACGCATACTGAAAAATGAACACATGTAACTTAATACTTAATTAAGTTTTCAAATCAGTGATCATCTATTTGATTTATATTAAACTGTGAATGTAAAATTAACCACTGAGTTATAATGTATATATATACGTTTTGTAAATTTTTTAATTTTGGTTTATAATTATAACTATAATCTTAAAATGAGTACCATGACAATAATAATTACTAAATGAATTTCTTGGTGAACAAGAACCAAGAAGCTTATCAAACGCAGTGTTTGTGTTTGGCGTTAACATCTCAAATACTGTATTACACACGCAAAATCTACTGTGCAAACAATAGCCACAAACGTCGGAACCGATGTTTTCTAGGAATTTCTTGGTTCAACTTTGTTTAAATCACTTAATATATATTGAAACTTAAAATGACAAAGATACTGGTAATTATTTGATTGAAACTTTTAAAACAATCAATTTTAGTACGTTTATTCAAATAAAGAAGAAAAAGAAATAAAAATTTGAGGAAAATATTGTGGCGTTAAACTAAACGACGACAAAATAACAAATTATTTAATTTACGCGCTGTATTTTAACGTTGCCAAGCCTAATAAGACGCAATAATTCTGGAAAAGCCAACTCAAAAACTCCAATTCAATTTTCAAACTCCAAATAAAAATACATGTTTGGTTTACTATTGTGTATAGCAAAAAAATAGAACACCATAAACAACATCGATTTAAAAAAATATTGTATCAAAAATAAATGAAGAAAAATATAAATAATTGTTATATATTTTAAATAATTTTGATATAATACAATATCCACCAAATATGTCTAATCAAACTCAATTTAGATCAAAAAATAATTTTTGGGTTTACCTCTGCGTCAAACGGTTAATAAATCTCGTACAATAATAAAAAGAATAATTGTTCTAAACTGGCATATTTGATGTAAAAATATTTTAATAATGAGAATTGAATAATAAAAAAATTGTTATTTGAAATATTTGCGAGTAAAACTAAACTTAACATAAATTGCTATAAAGAAACATAACGTTAACTTTTAAAGCTACTGAGGAAGTGTACACGCCCAGGTAGTCGGCTAATAAAAGTTGCACCGTGTGGAAGTTCTCAAAATTAGGCACGTCAATGTAAACAAATTTCCAATCAAACCCAAATAATCTGCTACTAATTGAATATTGTAATAGCGAAAGCTTCCACGGCCTATACTATACTAAGATAAAAACGTCTTCCGGGTTTGGACCGTGTCAATGTTGTAACCGAAGTTGCCAACGTTTTGCTCACTTTTGTAAGGGGCTTCATCAGGGCGTGAGAGAAAGCTAAGAACTCAACCAAGCAAACTGAAATCTAACTAAACACTTCTCAAAAGTAAGGTAATGAACTTGGCTAGCTTGTAGGTGAGAGATTGGAACAAGGTATTTTTTTTCGACCTATCGTTAGTACTATCTAATCTCCCACCTACAAGCTAGCCAAGTTTTTGTCCAACATTCTTGGCGAGTTTACAGGTAAAACCTCTTCTCATATCCTCAACTCTTAGCATTTTATTCAACGTCTACAAACTATAAAACTTGAACCCCAAGATCTTCTTGTAAGTTTTGATGTCACTTCACCTTTTACTAAAGTTCCTATTAAGGATTCGCTTATTATCATCAAACAGATTCTGTCTCAACATGGCAAAGACTTGAGTTTAGTTCCTCTTATTGATAAGTGTCTATCCTCTACTTACTTCCAATTTGATAACAAGTTTTACGAACAGGTTTCTGGTGCTGCTATGGGTTCTCCTCTATCACCTGTTGTAGCTAAGATTTTTATGGAACCTTTTAAAACGGTTGCTTTGGAATCATCAATATTAAAACCCAAAATTTGGTTTAGGTATATTGACGACACGTTTATTGTTTGGCCTCATAGTCATCTCGAATTGTCTAAGTTTCTTAATGATCTTAACAATCAACACTTGGACATCAAATTTACTATGGAAATCGAAAGTAATGGTTCTCTCTCTTGAAGTTCTTGTGACTCGTAAGCCCGACAGACTTCTGGGCCATTCAGTTTATCGCAAACCCACCCATTCTGATAGATACCTTCATGCTTCGTCTCTTCATCATCCTGCACAGAAACGTTCTGTTATTGAATCTTTGGTTCATCGTGCTTTTTCTATTTGTCAACCTAAGAATCTAGACTCGGAACTCTGTCATCTTACTAGAACTTTAGTGAACAATGGTTATATGAAGCGAGATATTTATAAAGTTATTAATCGTCGTCTATATCCACGTACTCGATTACCTAAGGACATTTCTTTTCCCGAATCCAATCCGAAATTGGCCTTTTTACACTACATTCACAAGGTTACAGATCAAATAGGGAAATTTTTTCTTAAGAATGGTATCAAACCTATTTTTAATTCGACAGGCAAAATCTCTCAGATTCTTCCTTCTCCCAAGGACAAATTTCCTACACTTTCATCTCAAGGTGTATACCAAATTCCTTGTTCATGTGGTTTAGTCTACCGGTCGTTCCGTCATTACTTTGTAACGTGTTTTGTTGACACCGCGCGGCTACTTTACGTCGTACAGGCTGTCGTGATTCTTATTACATTAAAGTATGGATGTCTAACTCAATCACCCTAATTACCGTTGGGCGGCATCCAGTTATGCCCAAACTGGAACAGAAGATATTCATTTACTTTGTTAGATATAAAAAGAAATAACAATAAAAGGACTTTTCCACACTTTACAAAGATATAATTAAAAAAATTAACAATAAAAAAAATATGAAACTTAATTGTTTTGTCTACTTATCAATTGTCAGATTTTACATATATTATATTAAACTGATTTACCTATTCTCGTACTTAAATATAAATGCATCAATCAATAGTGTGCTGAAGTAGCAGCGCGTTACTTGGCTATTTGCGTGGGTGGCGTCCACTGGCAGCGGCTTAGCTTCCAATACTGCTCACTCTTAACTTCGGCCAAAGGTATCTAATCGTGCCAGTCTTTCTATCTTGACTAGAGGCTGATATGATAGCAAAAAAAGGGGTGAAGCCAATGATCAACTGGCGTCAGGTAAAATAATAGAGAGCAAATGCTAATAATCTAATCCGCCAAAGGCGATAATTTACATCTATTGATTTTTGGCAATTCTGTCATAACGTTTGCACTGAACGAGTACCCGAGACAGAATGGCATTTTTATCAGATGTTTATTTAAATACGTGTGATTTTTGAATTTGAGCACGACTCATAAATACTCTTAATATTGAAGAATACAAAGTTGCCTAGGCCGAAGGCGTGTAAACCGTAATAGAATGTGACAAGGAACATTATAATGTTTGGATGTTGTACTGAACAACAAAAAAAACATTACACTGCCCTTTAAAAAAAATAAAATAACGTGTGAAGCAGGTTATTTTAATTTATACGAAACAACAAAAAAAAACCAAACTTGCATCTCAAGTGTCTTGTTTGATAACAGCGTGTATCACCCGCTCTATAAAATAAGAGAAGTCACATGTTGAAGAGTCAAATTTAGGTAAAATGTCAAGTTAATAAGTCATCATTATCCGGGATAAGTTTCAAAACAGCAATAGAGATGAAGTTTCAAATGTAATTTCAAAAATGCAATGTTACATTAATGATAATAAAACAAAAAATTTATAATGGTAAATAAAAACTTGTTAATTATATATATTATCCAATATGGTAATGTTATTAACTGTAAGTAATAAACAAAACAAAAAATTTTATTTTCTTAAAAGACAAATTAAACTGTTTTTTTAGGTGTAAGTAAGTATATAAACCTATCAAGTACTTAGATTTTATGATTCATCGTTCGAATCTTGGTCATCATAATACTTTTTCAAATCTTTAATGTGCCACTTTCCAGCTTTTTTACCGTCGTCATCTACTAGTTCGTATACTAGAGGAGAAAGCTTCTTTTTGACATTACTTAGAACAAACTTACGAGCTAGTTTAGAAGTAAATTTGTTAGCAGCACTAGAAAGAATTTTGTTTCGTGGCCACACCTTATCGTTAACAAAAAATTGTAAGTTTCTTTTACGAAGGTTATATTGACGGAAGTTGTAAAGATATGCGGAATGGAGTTTTGCACGGACTTCATTAAAGATTTTAGATAGGTCACTTAGTTCATTCGCGTAGTCATTCCTATTAGCGGGTGCGATTTCCGCGTCCTGATTTTGAGATACTACGCCATAATAATCTCCAGACAAAGGTAATTTTCTTGCAAAATTGAGAAAAGAAGGGTCGTATCCTGTTACCTCATGTCGTGAATTATTAATTGCACACTGAATTTTCTGTAAATTTAAATCCCAATCTGTATGCTCAGTGATGTAACTGCGAATTGCAGTTCCGATTACTCGATTCGTTCGTTCGACGAAGTTACATTGGGCGGAATAGACAGCATTAAACCAAATTTTCTGCACTTTGTACTCCGAACACAAGTTTTTACAAGTCCCACCCGAAACTTGTGGACCATTATCGCAAATAATAAACTGGCAAACTCCAAAAGTAAGAAAAACCTTGTCTTCAATAAAAGAAGTAATATGATAAGCTTTTGCACTTTTAAGGGGGCACAGCAAAGTATACTTAGTAAACCAATCTGAGACAACTAAAAGCCAACTGTACCCTCTTTTTGAGCGTGGGATAGGACCCATTAAATTAACGGCAATAATTTTCCAAGGAAAATTACAAATCTTTTCTCTCCCCATTAGGCCAATTTTACCTTTATTTGGCGCTTTTTGCGCACCGCATATTTTACACGAACGAACGTACTTCAAAATATCTTGTCTCATCTTAGGCCAATAATATATTTCTTGAATTTTAGCCAAAGTTTTATTAAAGCTAAAATGAAAATAAGTTGGAGGATCGTCACAAGATGTGATCACTTGCTTACGCAATGACTTTGGAACTAGAAGTTTCCATTCTTTAAAATTACTCGGAATGTAAGAATTAACAGGAGCAAATTTGTATATTAGATTATTTTCAATTTTCCACTTCGGAAATTTGTCGTGAAGATTATTAATGTTTCGACGCATTTTAATATACCATGGATCTAAATTTTCTGTACTAAATTCGATAGCGGCGATTTGGCTTGGTGGTTCTAAAGAAATTCGTGATAACGCATCGGGTACTACATTGCTTGAACCGGGACGATGGATGAGATCAAACGAGTGTTGGAGTAGTCGAACAGACCAGCGGGCGAATTTTCCAGAAGGGTTTTTAAGATTATTAAGCCAAATGAGTGAAGCATGGTCGGTTATCACTTTAAACCTGATACCTTCTATGTATGCTCGTAAACGTTCAATTGCAAAGATGACAGTCAAACATTCGCGTTCTGTGGTCGTGTAGTTGCGTTCAGCAGGAGTGAGCGTCTTACTACAATAAGCTATAATTTTTTCTTCGCCATCTAAAATTTGTGTTAGAACACCTCCAAGACCGGTATTGGATGCATCGCATTGAATAATAAATAATTTATTAAAATCGGGCTGTGATAAAATTAGTAATGATATCAGACAGGATTTTATCTTTAGAAACGCAGCTTCTGCGTTATCGGACCAGGGAATAGGTTGTTTTTATTCTTTCCTTTAATGAGATCATTAAGTGGTGATACGAGAGTTGAAAAATTATTAATGAATTGCCTACACCAACTACACAATCCGATAAATCGTTTAATCGCAGTAGATGTTTTAGGTCGAGGATAATTAATCATCGTCTCCACTTTTTTGGGATTGGTTCTTAATGAATTTTGTCCGACAATAAAACCTAAAAATTTTAATGATGTTTTCAAAAATTCGCATTTGTCAATATTTATAGTTAAATTTGCTTCCTTTAAACGAATCTTGACTTCTGATAGCAAATTTAAATATTCTTCGAAAGTTGACGAACATATTATTATGTCGTCTAGATAGGCAAAAATGTTAGTAACGTATTTAGGACCAAAAATTGAGTCAACAAGCCGCTGTTGCGTCTGTGCGGCATTACGTAAGCCAAAAGGCATTGTAACAAATTCAAAGTGACCTCTACCAACAACGCTAAACGCGGTTTTTTCTCTAGATGTTGAATCAAGTGGTACTTGCCAAAAAAGGTTTTCGAAAGTCAATTGAAGAGATACATTTAGCATCCCTTAACATATTTAAGATTCTATCTATGTGTAGAAGTGGATAAGAATTGAGTTTTGTAATATCATTTAAAGGGCGGCCATCGAAACAGAACCGGTATTCACCGGACCTTTTTTTACGAGTAGGACAGGGAAGCACCATGAACTTGAAGAAGGTTGTACTAACCCTAATTTTAACATATCATCTAGTTCTTGGTTTAAAATATTAAGCTTATGTGGAGACATTAGAAATGGCCTTTTTCGAAAAGGTTTAGCATCTCCGGTATGTATGTTCATTAGGGTGGTTATCCTTTTTACATTTTTAAATCATTAAACGACGGTAGAAATAGAAAAATCGTAAAATTGACTTAAGCTTCAACTATGACCTTAAATAACTCAGAAACTGTTAGAGTTAGCAAAAATCATAAGAGACCTTTTTGTAGAGCGTTAAATTTGCTATAAGAATTGTCATTGGTCAACATGATCTGTTCATTATTTCATAATGAAAAAAAATTTCAAAAAATCAACAAAACTTTTCCCGTGTTATTTCCATTTAAAACTTTGGCTGTCGGGGGGTCGGGTTAAAATTAAAATTAAGAGCTATAACTTGGCATGAATTTGTTTTATTAGATTTAGAACCGATTTAGGACTATCGTGAAAAAAAAATTCGGACAAACCCTAAATAAGGACCACCCTAATGTTCATGTATATTTTATTTGTGCGACCTAATTTATTATTGCTACTAATTTACTCAAAAGATTTTATGATTTTATTAGCTTTTGCTTGTTGAAATGGGTTTAACTCGTTTATGGAAAACAATTGTTGAATACTAACGGTATTACCTAAATTATACAATTCGCAATTAGACTGAACCTGCCAACAGTTATTTTTGAAATCAATATTGAACTGAAATGACTTAATAAAATCTGAACTGAAAATAAAATCGTGCGTAAGAAAAAGAGCTACAAAACAGTTTATTACTTTAGTGTTTCCTTCAACAGTGACTGGAAGATTTACAGAGGTATTAACAGGGGTGTTATCGCCATTAGCTAAAATTAGTTTTTGATCGCTTAGGTAATGTTTTTTATAACATTTAAGCCATTACCTCCAATTACTAAAGAGGTTGCACCAGTATCAAGAAGAGCAGTACATTCAATATCGAAAATTTTAATTGATATGTAAGGACGATTATCATACAACTTACTTATTAAAAGAGGAGATACTTGTTCTGTTAACCTATCTTTTTTTGTTAAACCGAGGTAAAATTCTTTGACTGTATTAACCCAATCTCGCCATTCGTGATTATCGGTAAAAGTGAGCTTAGAGTGCTTGGCCTGTTTAGAAAGAAAGGAACGTCGGCCAAAGGTGCGTTTTTCCTTTAAGAGTTTTTTTTGGACAATGGGGACCATTTGAAATTTTAACGTTTGGGTATCCACATCGGTGACAGAATACATTTCTTTTTGCTAAAGAAAATTGAAAGGCATGATTAGGTTGTTTGCAGTTCCAGCAAATGGCTTTGGGACTTTGATTTTCTGTTGGTTTATTTTGATTCTGTAAATTTATTTTAGATTTATTGCTAATTGAGTAAGTATTCGTTTTTGGGTTAGTGTGGAACTGAACCGATTGCACTTTATGTGTAGAACTACTAGCGGTAGTTTGTATACCACTGGATGTATTATAACTACAGACGTGAGATTTACTTTTGAGTGAATAAATTGAAGCAGCTTCTAATTTTTTACATAAAGAGTTTAACTCGCTTACAGAAGAAACATTTCGAAGTACCAAGTGTGAGCTGTATTCTGGTAAGAGGTTAGACATGATTATTCTAATTTTTGTAGCTTCAAGAAGGGATTTACTTAATCTAGAAAATAAATTTTCTTTTGTGCTATAAAAATAGTAACGTGTTCGGTCCGTTTTTGCTTACGTGATTTAATTTGTTTCTAAATTTGGTCTTCATAGTCCGTTGGTAAAAATTCGGATTTTAGTAAAGAAACGAGTGAAGTCCAGCCAGAAACGGTGTTTTTAACACTGCGAAACCAAATAAAAGCATCGTCGACAAATAATTCTACCGCCGGCGCCGAATTGAAAAGTTCATCATCGGAAATTTTTCGAGATTTACTTAAATCGGTAACGTCTTCGAGAAACGAGGGTAGTTGGTCTGGATCTCTATTAAATGAAATATTTAAATCGAAGACATTAGCATATCGTGAATTGCAATTTACTATGGGTGGTTGGACGTTAATTATGGGAGTAGCAGCAGAAAATGTGGTCGACGTATTGATTGGTTCCGATTGACTTAGTGATTTTTTTTAAATCAACATCAAGAAGCAAAGCATTCGCGTACAATTCGTTCTTGACATCAGACTGATCATCTGGAGTAATTAATCGTAGAATTCTACTAGTGACATGAGTAATTCTAGAGCGAAGTCGTTTATAAAGCAAATCATTTGAAGAACCTTCAAATTATTTTATTAAAGTTTCAATTGAATTCAAGGTATTATTAATTTCTTTGATTTGAGTTTTTAATGACATGTCGTATTTATCTAAATTAATCAAAGAAACACCGGAGGTACGTTCTTCATCGAGCGCGCGACACAAAATTTTCCTCTTTTCGTCATGCGGACGTGAAATATGAATGCCTCTTATTAATAATTCGTATGTTTATTCGTCAATTAACAAATACTTAGACCTAATAACATCGTCCATATTATGGTAATTAATAATAATAGATTTTAACAAAATTGTGTTGTTTTGAGACTTTTAAATGTACTAAAAGAATTTAAACAAATATTACAGATTAAGTATTCAATTGCAAGTAAAATATACTGAAGCGTGCAATAATCGATTGTTAATAAAATACCAATTTCGAACCAATGTGTGACCTTTAGATAAATGCAAATGCACGTAACGAATTGTTAATACAAAATTAAGTTAAATAAACACTTGAAAAGTTGTGTTTTAACAGTGAAACTTTGACTATTGATTAAGAAGGCATAGGGTGATTAAATTATGTAATAAATAATTTAAATAAGGCCCCACGTTTTGGGCGCCAAAATTAGTGTAACGTGTTTTGTTGACACCGCGTGGCTACTTTACGTCGTACAGGCTGTCGTGGTTCTTATTACATCGAAGTATGGATGTCTAACTCAATCACCCTAATTACCGTTGGGCGCCATCCAGTTATGTCCAAACTGAAACGGAAGATATTTATTTACTTTGTTAGATATAAAAAGAAATAACAATAAAAAGACTTTTTTGTTACAATTCTGTCACACCGTTTGCACTGAACGAGTACCCGAGACAGAATGGCATTTATATCAGATGTTTATTTAAAGACGTGTGATTTTTGAATTTGCGCACGACTCATAAATACTCTTAATATTGAAGAATACAAAGTTGCCTAGGCCGAAGGCGTGTAAACCGTAATAGAATGTGACAAAGAACATTATAATGTTTGGGTGTTGTACTGAACAACAAAGAAACATTATAACTTGTATTTCAGAACATGATCGTTGTATAAGAAAAAGGCATATTTGTAAGTTTGCGGTTGCTGAACATCATGTCACTACAGGTCACAAGATAGATTTTGATAACGTTTCGGTGATTGCCAAATCTACATTCTTTTTTAACAGGAAATTTCGAGAAAGCATAGAAATCATCAAACACCCCAACAACTTCAATCGTGTTCATAGTTTCTAACTATCCCCTCTTTGATTTCCGGTCATTAGTCCTTTATCGAAAACACGCCCTCCTTCAACCGTAACCCAATCAGAGTCGAGCTTAAACAGCCGTGACGATACTTCTTCTTTATATACGGAGACTATTTCTTTTTAAGTCAATTGACCATATTCAAGCGTTTTTTTAGACTTTAGGTTTAACATTTTTGGGTTGGTAAAACTGATGAATTTTAAATCGCCCTCAAAAAATAAAAACTTTTATTGGTTGTCAACAACGACCTCTCTGATTGATGGGTCATAATGAATTCCAGTGATTTGTCAAATCGGGTTGGTAGCAAATATGGACAAAAAAATTTGGTTGTTATCATGAGGTTATTGTTGCTACCAACCCGATTTGACAAATCATAAGCAGTGTCACGTAATATGAACACTAGTAACCAAATCTAACTGGTTACATATTCTTCAAGCAAATAGCTAATTTATTAGATAAGTGAAAAAATAAAAATGATTACCTGTATCTTTAGCTTGTAGTAGGCATATGTAAAAGTAAACAAAGTAGTTGTTTGACAAGTAGTGCGTACAGTTTGTTTACAAAGTACACTTTGCATCCTGTGAGTACTCGACCAGAGAAAAGCAAAGCTTTTCGTTGTTGCCATGTCGATAGTATTTTTTTTTTAGTAACGAACAAGTAGCTGGTTAATGAACATATCCAATTGAAAACGATTCTAAAATTCCGGTTTCTGTAACTCAAAAATATGTGTTTTTATTACAAGGAATGCTATAATAGACGTAAACTTAATGAACTAAAGTTATACAGTTTCTGGTAAAAAAAAAGTGTATTAAATAATATCGCACAACGAGGTATTGATATTAAAAGATTAGTTTAAAATGCATATTCTGATTTAACAGAAATAGATTCGTAAAAACAGTGCAATAATGTGTTACATCTTTGTAAAGAATGTAATCAATTATTGACCTCAGTCATGTTTTATGATATTATTAATCAGGAGATAAAAATAATCTGTTGTATTTTGTATCAAAATGAGCATGTTTTCCATTCCATTCCATTATTTTATCAATAGTTAAAAATAAACGAAAAATCAACAACCTGTAATAGTAATAATTGTAATTTTAGTTTAATTTTTTCAGTAATATCTGTCACAAATACCAAAAAGTATCATTTACTTTAAACGTGCGTAAAGATTATACGTATTAAATTTCTTATTTTATCTAAATACTTTTTTGTTTCATTCATTTATTTATTGTATTTACATGTTACTGTTATTTGTAATTATATATTTATATTTTTAATAAAATTTAACGTATAAATAAAGTACAAAAATCAAAAGTTATCAAAACATATGCTTTTGTATGTATATTGTAAACTTAAATTATTAAGATTTGGTCAATCCGTCACAACGATTTATTGATTGATTGTTTCTACCGTGAATGATTTATTGAAAGATGCTTGACTTGGTTCAAAAGTCAATCTGTATCCTTTTTTGCTATATATTTGATAAATTTCATATTGTTGTGCAAAAGGTAATATGTTTCTGGATCTTATCGAGTGCAATGCGTGGAAAACCATTTTAAGATATATTACAGTATAGTTTAATTTGAGATATAAAAACAGAAAGTATATTAAAGTTTTAAACAAATATTAATTAGTAATACGATACGTAAGTTTTGATATTTTTGAAACTTAACTAAGTTTTCAAGTATTTTCTTATTATTTTTGTTTTTATTTAAAAACTGTTTAATTATCTTTTATTATTACATTTTTTTTACAATATGACTTGAGAAAATAATTTTAATTCATTTTTAGTAACTATAATCTATAGTAAACTATGTGATAATTCTATTTGTACTTTGTCAGTTGCAAAGTTATTTATAGATACACGTTTTTTCATTTTATTATGATAACTTAAATTCGACGCTCATCTTTTGACAATTAAAAAAAATGTTTTTGTTAAAATTAAAACCAAATTATGTTTATTTACAAGTTTGTGTAATTATACTTATAGATTCATAGTTTCCATAAATATTTTTTTATTGTTTTTAGGAATGTCTAAAAATGCATGTTTACTTTAACTCTTTATTTATTTATTTTTTTCTTTTATTAGTAGTAAATGTAATTTAAGTACTTACGTTATTACATAAATTAAACTTTGGATACAGTTACTTAAACAAATGACATTCAACAAACAATTAACATCATTGATTTCTATAATCACAGTTCGATTATTTTATTTAAATTAAATTACAAATAAATTACTATTTTAATTAAACTTTAAAATATTTTGTTTTGTTTTAATCAACAAACTTTGATTTTAATCTTCAATAAATTTTGTTACATCTTAGTTGCATAAATAACAATTTTATTAGACCGTACTGATTTATTTTGAATGACAAGATACAGTTTATAGCAGCACACTTTTTAGTTGCAAGCAGTTTATTTATTTATATATTTGTTTAAAATTAATAATAATTAAATAATTAATTGCATATAAAAGTAAAAAAACTATTTTAAAATTAATTAAAAATACGAATCGCTAAAACTAACACAAAATTGAAAGTTTGAAATTGAAATAAGTTATGAAAACAAAAAGACATAAAATCATAATTACAATTTCTGATAAATGGCATAACATCATTTCAGTTGTACTGTGCCGTGTAATTAAATTCTGCGTAAACATATTAATTGCTGTGTGTTAATTTGTAATTTAAACTTATGTATGAAGTTATCTTTATATTGTGCATATCTTATGTAGACAATCAAAACAGTAACTACATGAATAATGTAAATGTTATCAATTAATTACATTTTGTTTAGTAATTCTAAAAACAAACAAAAACACAGTACTCTAATTTACAATTTACGTTTAGATTTGTTAAAATTAAATATTAACGACTAAATTTTAATTTGTGTAATTAACGTGCAAACTTTATATGCTACACTTTTCATTTCACTTGAATAAATACCTAAATGTTAATAAAATTATAACAAAATCATTACATACTAGCGTTGACTGAAGAAATGTATAAAGACTCGCAACCTTATGGTAAAAATCGTAGTCACCGCAGGATCCGAGATATAGGGGGCGCCACCGTATATTTAGGATCCGAGATTTCAGTTCATTGCTAGAAGTTGTAGTGTTTGCATCGTATGTATACGCATCGAGCAGTGGCTACGCTTAGTCATACCGCTCTCTTTGCAGTTCAAAGGACGATGATTTAACAAACGATTTAAATAAATCGGGTTTACCCAAACATCTACCAAGAGATACCATTAATGATAGGAATTCTAGTTTATTTTTTATGAATTAGGGGACCAACTTGCGATGTATCGGTGTGCTACACCTAATAAAAAAAACTAAAACGCCGTTTCAAATTCACAATTTTATTGAAAATTTGTGTAATCTTTATTAGCGAATCAATTTAAAAAGTTTTAATTGAACGGAAAACCGATTTGGTAATCGTTTTTGTAGTCACCTTTTAAAGAATATTATCAACTGCAAAACACGATAAAACAGTTATATACATTTATAAACATAACAAAAATTCTGTTTTGCTTCTTGTGCAAGTATCAAATTACCGCCGGCGGTTTTGAATTTGTAATCTGCTATTTTGAATTATTGTTCACTTGGCGATTTGATTATTTACTTATGAGTTTTTTGTTTTTACATTTTTGTTGAATGCAGAATAATTATAGTTCCATAAAGCGATGTTCGATCGATTCCATTTTTGAATCAATTAATTAAAAAAATTGGCTAGAAAAATCGATTGTAAAAATCGCTTTATTAAGAGTACAAAAATCGATTTTTAATGATTTAAATCACCATTCCTACTTTATATTAGGCCTGGGTCGTCTATCGATATTTCGATACGTATCGAAATGTCGATATTTCGATAGGTATCGATATTCCGATACGTATCGATATATCGATACGTATCAATATTCGATTCGATGTATCGTATCGCCCACCACTATTTATAATATAGAACTAAGTTATCGAATTTTATAAATGGAATCTCCTACCAAAGCTTTTTTGAAAAAAAAAGTATAAAATATTATAAAGTAAATTAAAACAGCAGAGAAAAAACAAAACCAAACTCTGGCAAACGTATAGATTGAAGAAAAAAATTCAACTTGTCAAATTACATACCGTTTACTCAAAACATTTTATATCAGTCAACGGTATCTAGTAAATACAACAAACGATTATTTTGAAGAGTTATCATATTACTTTCCAAGCATTCCAGTGTTATCTTTTTAGTTTGCGTTGAAAACAACAGTGTCGCGACTATCCAAGAGTGAAGTTTGTAGGCAGCGGGGCGCAGGGAGCCACAAAAGTGAGATAGTAATACGGTACGATTTTTAACATGAGCCTTGCGAGTCTTTATACATTTCTTCAGTCAACGATACTAGCTTTTTTAAACTTGTCTGGTTTTATTGTTAGAAATTAGTAAACACCGGATTTTGAAGACCAAAAATTTCTAAAATTGATACTTACTTTGGAAGTAAATTTTAAGTTATTATTAAAGAAAAACGATGCATCGTTATATTATTAATTTTTGACGGCAGTATTAACATGGTATACAAAAAAATGTATAAAACGCTGAGTTATGTAATTGGTTTTATTGCCATTTCCAACATTGTAAAACTAGAAAAATTACTTTTTGTATTAACCAATTTGTGTCTATTTAAATTTCTTTGTCGCAATCTTCTTCATTTTGTTACATTACGTAAATATTAATATTTAAGATATTTACTTAAGATGGTTTGTAACATTTATAAATTAAAATTAAATTAAATCAACGTCACTATCTATAGAAGTAAGCAACTTTTTCACAAAAATTATGGCATCTACCAGTGTTTAAAAATAAGTTTAAATAAAAAAAAATTATTTTATGCTAAGATTAAAACGTCTTCTGGGTTCGGACCTTGTTGATTAAAGAAACAAACGATAATCTAACAAAGAATCACTACAGAGTTAGGTAATAAACTTGTTAACCAAGCCAGATTTTAAACTCCGTAAAACTTCTAAGTTTTGCCGAATAAGAAAACGAAAATGTATGTTATAGATTGAAATCGGTAACGTACCAATTGCTTTAGAAAGTCTACAAAGGAATGAAGTGCGATGGCGTGTTTTATTAAAAGTAAGAATTAATAACTATTTATTGCTTTTAATTAAGCATCCAATAATTGGAAAATTAATGTCAAGTCAAAAAACCGCAAAATTAAGAAAAGTTTTAGTGGTAGTCTCTGTAATAACATAAAATTAACGGACTTAAAGAAACAGTTATTAAATTTAATATTTAGAATTTACTTCGGCAATAAGGAGGTATAAAAGGTGTTATTAAACTTAGAAGGTAACATTTTTTAGTTGAATATTCAACGTAGTAAAATTTCGTTTTATTTATTTTTATTAGCCGTAGACAAGTATTTGGTCTTTACATTGCTATTTCGTTTCGTCATCTGTACCGTCTACCTGAGTTTTGCTGTATTTCTAAGATCAACCTCATATCCTGGTCACTCTCCGCGTCATCTGACTCAGATGAGAAAGAATTCTCATCTATCCGATTCCACGGTTTAATTTTGTCGGCGCTAGATACTTTAGGTTCCTCTCCGTCTCCTATTTTTTCAAGATCGTATCTATTGTTTTTGTATGGACTTAAACATTGTGGAAATAGTAAAATGTCAGAAATAAATAGCGTTCGTTTTATAGCAACTATATCGCCTACTTGATATTTATGTGACTTTTTACTTATACGATTGAAAGATTTTTTGTTTTCTTCTTGAATCTTAGCAATTGCTTCATTGCCGTTTGCTCACATCGCATTGCGTTGATTTTTAAAAATCTTTTGAGCAACTTCTTTAAAAATTTGTATTATTTCTAGTTTTTTTTTGTAGTTCAACTCCAAACATGATTTGAAATAGATTATTTATAGTACTTCTACTGAAAGTACTGTCTAGATGCTGTTGCAACAGTAGCACATGTCTGAACCATTCTTCTGGTTCTTCTACTGACATTTGTCGTAATTCCGCAGTAAGTCTGAACTGTAATTTTGACTTGACCGTTACCTCTTGAAACACCTGTAGCTATTTAAATGTGGTTAATATTTTCACTTAGACAAAATTTTGCAACATGTTTGGATCTAAAGCAACCTCCTTTATCTGCAATTATTCTTTTTGGATTTTCAAAAATATTTTGGTAAGCAATCAATTTCTCTATGACCTCTTTAACATTTACTGTATTCTTTAAAGTAAAATGACCAGGACCATGTGCGTCTTTAATAATTTCAGTTTGCATGGCTCTTGGTACTACTAACAATTTCTCACCATTTTGCTCTTTGTATACAATTTGATTAACTAAAATGTAGTCATGGTAAAGTCCTGTTATTAAATTTTTTTTATAGCATTTAAAGCTGTATCGGTTTGCTGAGTTTGCTTTCGAATAACTGTGTTTTCTATAATCGTAATTGTTGGATATCGGCTTAAGACGTCTAAGTGCTTCATACGTTGTTTCTTTCTGTGCTTAATAGAATATTCAAATTCTTCTAATTGCAAGGCCCATATAACTACTCTTGTACTCAATTTTTTTTGCTCATTATCTTTTGAAACGCAGAACAGTCAGTAACGATTTTGAATTTTATTCCCAATAAGTAAACTCTAAATTTTTTAACTGCTTAAATTATAGCTAATACTTCTAACTGATAACTGTCGTACTTTTCTTCGGCAGTAGTTTTTTGCTTATGTAGTAAGTTGGATGAAAGTGACCGTCTTTGTCTAACTTTTGTAACAGAATGGCTGTGTAACCGTGTTTGCTTGCGTCTGTGTGAAGTTTTGTATCGCGGTTTTGTTTAAGTACATGTAAAATGAAGTTTGCTAGTAAAAAAACTTTTAATTTTAGATGCGTAAATCTTTAGCTTTCGTTTACATTAAAATTTTAGTTCTTCTTTAAAACGTCACTCAACGGTTTTGCGATTAGTGTGCACGACTTTGTAAATTTGCGAAAATATCCCGTAAGTTCTAAATAACTTTGAATTTCTTTAATCGTCTTTGGTTCGGGATAATTTTTGATAGCAATAGTTTTTACTACTGATGGCTTAATTGTGCCGTTTTTTACGATATAACCTAAAAACTCTAAATATTAACTATGGTTAAGAAATTAACACTTTGTTTTAATAATTTCAATACTATGTTTCTGTGACACACTAATTTTAACCGATGTTTATCAACTCTCTAAACACTTGATAAACATATCTTTGAAAATCTGCTGGACTATTACATAATCTAAATAGACAACTTAAAAACTTATATTGGCCGCTGAGAATCACAAACGAAGCGGATTTTGTATTATCTTCTGCAACTGCAACATAGAAAAAAACATTTTTTAAGTCTATAGTACTAAAAACTTTATCTTGTAATTTATCCAATACGTCATTGATTAGCAGTAATAGAAATCGATTTTTAATAATTTTTCAGTTGCCGGTAGTCAATACAAATTCTTGTTTGGACATTTTTCTTTTTCACTAAAACTATGGGGTTGGTAAAATTGTAAAAAAACAGTTAAGTTTTATGATATTGTTATCTAACCATTTTCGTATCTGCTTATTTACTTCTTTTTTTTCTGGAATTCATAAAATTTGAGGATTTTGGTAAACAGGCTCTTCATTTGTTAAAATAATTTTTATTTTATATGTTTTGTCTTCTACGGTTTATAGTTTTTCACAATTTCTTTGATTGCGGTTTTATATTTTACGTTTTTAATGTGTTCCGTATTTACATATTTGTGTTCGTTTTCTAGTCGAATGTGCATTAGAAATTTAGTTTCTTCTTTTTTGTGAACTAGAATACCATCTTCTCCTCTTCTTGAAATTTTCTCGCAATGATATGTTCCTAAACTTATTGTCAAAAATGTCTTGCCTGATTGTATTAATGTCGCTACCTGTATCAAACAGAGCAACCACTTTTATATCGTCTATACTCAATTTGATGTGGTTTCGCGACGTTACTTTCAATGTACTAACGCTTGCTTTGGATGACATTTTTTTTTAATGTTTAATTCTTTTTTACACAATGTGGATACATGTCCAAATTCATTACAACAAAAACATTTCGTTTCTTTATATTTTGAAAGACAATCTTTTGAACGATGTCCTTTTTCACCACAGTTAAAACAAATACCTTGTTCAAAATTGTCCTCGCTTTCATTAAGTAGTTATTTATTTGCGAATAACCTACTGCTTGTCTTACAATGGCATATTTTAGAAAACTACTTTTTAAATTAAAATACATCCGCCACGGTTCAAACTGCAACCATATGTTCCTACAAAGGATCATTCTTGACATAATCCCTGGGCGGCGACGATGAGGCTGACTTTGTTACAGTTTCTAAGGGATACAGTAACTGTATCGGTGTCTTCAAAATAGTACCACCGGACGTTTTAACTACAAAAGCTTGGATCTTTCCATCTCTACCCAGCATGGTATTGACAAATCTTACTAATTTCTACTGTACACGTGGAAGCCTGTCGTCATGTAACAAAGCGACATCACCAATATTAAATTTAGCACCAGTTACAAATTTAATTTTATGGGCGGAATTCAACTGTTGTAAATATTCTTTACGCCAACGTTTCCAAAACTTTAACGCTAATTTATTACCCGTTCTTAAAATTTTTAAAATATCGTTTTTTGAAACCTTAGATACAAAATCTACATTAAATCCTGTTTCACTGGTTCCAACAGAAGTGAGAGTGTAAGCACACTTAAACTGTCACTGTCGGTTTTAATGTACGTTAAAGGTCTAGCGTTTAAAACAGATTCTATTTCAGCTAACACACTACTTAGTTTTTATAGAACGAATTAAACGTTCCCAAAAACCACCCCACCATTCTGCACGCTCAGCTATAAATTTCCATTTTATACGATAGCGACTGGCAAACTCTTGAATTTAATTTTGACATAAAATTTTATTTAACGCTTGTATTTCAATGCCACATCGTTTAAATGACTTTGCATTGCCTGAAATAATAACGTTGGGAACTCCACGGCGAGAAATAAATCGTCTTAACGCACGAATACAATTTTCACTTGATTGATCAGGTACTAATTTGAGATGTAGAGTTACGGCACACATAAAAAACACATAAACTTTAGTCTTTACTTTTTTAACAAGTACATAAAGCAGTTCGAATAAATCTACACCAGCCACTGTAAAGGGTTTGCTGCTACTTAAAATTCGATCTTTCAGCAAAAGTGCAAAAATTTTGTCGCCGTGTTTATCCTTTTGCTTTTTACATTTAACACATTTAGACAAGATAGATTTTATTTTTTGTCTAGCACAAAAAACCCAATACTTTTTGCGAAAAAATTACAGAGTGGCATTCACGCCTTGATGGAAATTTATTGTGTGACACTCCTAAATTAATTTCTTAGTAATTTCAGCGTTTTTCGGCAAAATAACAGGATATTTGGTTTCATATGATAATTCAGACATTTCTAGTCTACTTCTTAATCTATCGATAAACGGATTCAACAACAAAATAGACGATGATTTATTGATAGGTAAATTGTTATTTAAATATTTAATATCAGAACTGTAATATTTATGTTGAGTATATTTTATCCAATAACGTTCTGCTAACGTAACTAACTCTTTTAAAATTTTAGCAATACGCAAAACATACGCAGTAACTCTAAATTCCCTTTCAAGGCTGCTTACATCTTCAAGCTTAAATAATGGCGTTAGAGTTTTATCGTTTATCATATTAGGGTAAATGCTTATTTGACCAGCTATACATGTTTGAACAAAATTATTTGCAAACCAATCTTTGTTACTCAATTAGTTATTGCGTAAAAACTCTAGTCAATTTTTCCATAAATCGTTTTGTAAAAACATTTTGGAATCAATTGGTTGCGTTAATAAATTGGCTGGATTACAATAAACTGGCACAAACTTTAATTTTACTTTAAAAGTACTATGAATCTTTTGTACTGTATGAGTTACAAATGGTTTTTGTTTATTTGTACTGTTGTGTATCTATGCTAATGCTATTTGCAAATCACTTTACGCCGTAATGTCACTGACGGAACCGCGCTCATTCTCAATTATAAAGTTACTAAGTCTTACTCCACATACATAGTATTGCGGTTAATACCAATTTTGGAAGTTTACGTGTAGCTAAAGTCCGCTTGTTTATTGGTAAAATTCTATTTTTAGCTATTAAAAAATTACAACTTTTCACCACTATAAGAGTTATATCGATAATACGCGACACATCCGTACGCTCATAAACTAGCGTCTGCAAAGATATGTAACTCCACAAACTGTTCTTTCACAGCACAACGCGGTATTTTATATTCATTAAAAACTGGTATTTCTTTAATCCATTTTTTTGCTTAATTAATATGTTAAACGGTACAACATCGTCCCATAGAATCTTTAACTTCCATAAATCTTGTAATAGCAGTTTTATTGTTAAAATAAAAGGACACAAAATACCCAACGAGTCATAAATTCTCGATGCGGTTGGTAAGAATGTACGCTTTGTTATGAACACTTCATTCATAACAACATCCTGTAAATCTATACTAAGTTGATCAGTAAATGTTGACCACTGTAGGCCTATAAGGTCTTAAACACTTAAAACATCTTTTTTTGTATTTGTAAAATATTCTTCTTTTCAGCGATGGTTTGTAAACTATCACAACTCGCAGAATTGTGCGCTTTCGATTTACAAAATAAACAATTCCTTTCTGCACTAACAAAAACTTTGGATACGGTAGATACATCACGTCGGTTATTATAGTTGTCAGGTTTCCTAAACTTAAAAGAACGATCTCGTTCGCGACTAAAATCATTACGTTTTGGGCCATCAAATCCTTAAGCTAATTCAATTGATTCTAATTCTAATTTCATAAAATCAAGTTTTTTTGTCAGCATTTACGTCATTTAGTTCACTTTTCGATCCGCTTAAAGAGTTATTAGAACCACTATTGCCGTTCTTTAACATTTTATTAAATTCTATCCTCATATTGTACGGGATCGCCTTTAATAGAATAGATTTTATAACTAAATCGAGTTTTGAGCTACACCTAATAAAGTTAACGACCGCGTTATTGATAATGCCAAATCAGCCCTGTGATATGTCATTTATGTTAACTTTAACACTCATATGTAAAATTCAAATTACATACATCAAATAACATGTCACTTAACACATTATGTTAAATGTGATGTGATGTATTAACTAAACTTAACAGGTACGTAAAAAATAACTCAAATTAACACAATGTGTAAATTTACATGGTGAAGCACTTGGCAACACTGTGCTATCTGTCTAATTTTTTCTAATTTATGTCAACACGTCTACCGAACTAAAAATTTTACATCACCAAAAATTGGAACAATACATACGAAATTTTGTGGAAACTTATTTTACAAAGGTAATTGCTCTTGGCTTACTAAATAATATGTAATGAAAGTAATAGTTTACGTCATTGTAGCGATGGATCATCAAAGAAAAGTGCATGGTAAAAAAACCACAAAAGCACAACTGCTTAGTATGCTTGAGTTCGTGCGGTCAAACAAAATTATTTAAAATTTAAAAAGCAAACCTACCGAAGCTCAAGAAATTTGTTCTTTGTGGCAACAATTTGCAATAGTTGCAAACTCTTTGGATAGTCCTAACAAAAGTGGTAAGCAGTGGCGTCATGTAAGTACATAGATAGTTTATTGATGTTAATTTTTATTAACAAAAATATACAGTATAGATACATGCAATTTTTTAAGGTTTTCAATAAGTGGAAAATGAATGTTAAAAGAAAAAGTAGAAAGTTGCTCCTTTACAAAGAAGGAACTGGTGGACGTCCTGCTTCTAAAAAGGAGCTCACAGATTTGGAAGAGCAATTGTTGCAATTGATCTCCAAAATTCATTTAGGGGATCATGAAGTGATGGACTCTTTTAATATAGAAGGTGTATATTTACTTTAATTTTAATTGTTGAATACAAATTGAACTGGCAATGAAATCATTTTGTTTGTATTGTTTTATGTAGCAGGTACTTCACGTATTGAAGAGGATCCAGAGTCATCCCAAGTAATTATAGATTTAGTGGAAGATGCTTTATTAGGTAAGTTAAAATGTGGTAATAAAAATATATTAAATTTATGTTTAAATTTAGTAGATGCCAATCAAAGTGTTGAAGGTCCCACCGCTTCTAAGCAAAAAGCTTTTGTGGACAGTGAGAGTGTGCCACTTGCAATTGCAAGAACAATTAGAAAAAGTAAGCAACATATTAAGAATTAATTATATACTTTTTTGTACTAACGTTTAAACTGTGTAGAAAAAATTGGAACTCATCGCCAGAGTGCAGACTTGCAAAACATTATAAAAGATCTTGTGTGCACACACCAAGAAAAAAAAATTGAGAAGGGAAAATTAAAATTAGAGTATTATAAAATATTTAAGAGTTTTGAGGGTTTTGAAGATTTCTTTATTAATATATAAATAAAAAAAAAACAAATAAAGAAAACTAAACAAAATGTCCTGCAATTAAATTATTTCTCACTCTTCTACCTTCTCCAAGCCATACTCCATTATCTACAATAAAAAAAAAGTTTATTTTTTTACAACAAGATTTCTACTAACCTTCGTTATCTCCAAGATTTATATTATTAGCTTCATGTTGTGCTTCTTCAAATCTATACCCTCATTGATTGTCATGTTGTGCAATGTTGCACATGTGTAAACAATATTTGCTGAACGAACTGGTGAATAATGTAAGACTTGATCTTTCAGTAAGCAACGAAACCTTTGCTTTAGGACCCCAAAACATCGTTCAATACAATTGCTTGCTCAAATGTGGCTTCTATTGTAGCGCCCCTCTGGAGAATTTTCCTCCGCATTTAATATAGGGGTCAACAAAAAAAGTTGCAAAGGATAATCAGAATCTCCTAAAATGAAAACATTCAAATAATACGTTATGCAAAATGATATTGTTACCTATAAGCCAGCAACTATCCAAACGACCAGCTAAATATTTATTTTCCAAAAATTCTTTTACTAGACTTAACTCCCAAATTGCTGAATCATGTGTAGAGCCAGGAAAACGTGCGTTACAATTGAGTATTTGTAAATTTGCATCACAAATCTTTAAGATATATTAAACATTACGGAGCACATAAAAAGTTACAACTACTTACTGCATGCACATTCAGACTGTAGTAACCTTTTCTATTGTAGTAAGCTACAGCAGGTCTAATTGGATTATCCAGGGGAAGTGCCACAATGGCAAAGTGTGTGCAATCTATTGCACCTATAGCACCAGGAAATCCCAGTTCTATAAAACTAAAATAAATCAGTTTTTTGATAAATGGGATAACAGGATTATAATAGAAGTAAGTTTTACCCAGTTTTCACTCTATCCATTTCAATGGCAGTACGTGGAAATCTAATCCATTGTGGGAGAATATGCTGCACAATAGCATCAGTTATTTCTGCCAAAGCTTTGCTAAAAGTAGACCTTTCCATTGGAAAATACACATTATTTGAAATGCACCTTTGGTAACTTTCATAAGATAGAAAGGATAAAACACAGAAAACCTACAAAACATAGAAGATAACAATTCTATGGGTTCTATAGGATTTAGTAAAATACGTACTCTGAGTTCTAAAGAAATTCGGGTAACTCTCTGATGTTGAATTAAATGAGGGTGAAGACTTTGCACTAAATCCCATGCCTGATTTCTTGAAAGGCGAAAGTTTCTTTTAAATACACCCTCATTTAAATCAAAAGGATTACTTTGATCCCTCAAAATCCTCCTCTCTCTTCTAATGTTGTTTCTAAAATAAGAATTTTAAAAGTAAATTAACATTTGTTTTACAAACAATATTTAAATGAAATTTTACCTCTCTGCCGCATTTTCTTGATCTAAGGCAAGTATAAGCAAAAGGTTTATTTTTTTCTAATCACAAAAACAGTCTTTTATATTTAGCACTCATTCGCACACGTCAGAATTTACGATTTAACCTCTAAATTCTATGAGAAGCACATTTAACGACATGTATTTTGTAAGTGTTAATTTTTGAAAATAACATACACAAAATTACATACGCAAGTTATACAACTTGTCATACCAGTCGATACATCACACCAATTTTACACATTTATGTTAAAACCAGAGTTAACGTTTATGTAATTATTAACATAAGTGATACATCACAGGTCTGGTATAGATTTTGAAGGTTTCTAACGTCGTTTTTGTTTTTTACTTTAGGTAATTTTATTAATTGCTAAATATAAAAGTCTACTATTTTATCTTGATTTTCAAACTCGTTTCTTAACAATTCTATATCTATAAGACCACTTATTGTACCGATTGCTTTACCCACTAACACAGATTGCAAATATTGAAATTTAGAACAGTTGTCTAAATCAGGATTATTGTGAACTTAAATTGCTCCCAAAAGAGTTGCCATTGTTTTAAAAAACCATCAAACTTTCTCAGTTCTAGTGGCGGTAATTTAATAGATTTTTTGGCGTTTCCATTATTTCGATTAACATCTTCGTCGTTAGGTAACTGCATTATTTTTTGACGGCGTTGATTGCTACTTTTGACATTGCGTTGGCTGCCTGCTCTATCACTTAATTCGGCGTTTATTTGTATTGGAAACACGGCACGTTTGATGTTTCGAATTTTCCGTTCTAATCTACAAATTACTGTCTTGGCGTTGTCTTCATACTCCAAAATTTTATTACACTCTTCTTTAAGCTGGTCGTTTGGCAAATTAGTTAAAGTTTGTTTTGAAATTTTACTTAGCTTATCGTTTGTGAGCTGTAATTTGTCCACTGCAAGGTACAGATATCCTAGCGTTACATCTTTGGCGTTAATAAGAGCTTTTGCGTTATTCACACTTTTTGTCAACTGTGCGCGATTTGTTCGTTTTAAAACATTATTAACATCATCAGTTATCTTACTTCTTTACTTTTCGCGACACGGTTAACTTTAATCACTTTAATACGGCGTTACACTTAACACGTACCAAGCACTACGTTCCGACGTTCGACTTTCCCGGGTTTCGGCACCAAAATGTTGTAATAAATGAAGCGTTAGTTTTATAACTAATTAATGTAAAGAACGGAATAACGTAAGTCATTAAGTAGTTATTTATTTGTGAATAACCTGCTGCTTGTTTCACAATGGCATATTTTAGAAGACTACTTTCTAACTTAAAATACAACACTGTCAACACTTATATAAACAATAAATACAATAGGGTAACATCCGCCACGGCTCAAACTGCAACCATATGTTCCTACAAAGTATAATTCTTAACAAGGATAATTCTCTTTTCCGTTAAAAGAACGAATCGAATCTTCTACATCACAAAAAGTTGGTGCAAATGTGTTTTTTCTGCTTGTTACATTTGTGGTGCTATTTCTCAACCGATTTTTCTCAACTGTAACAGATCTCTCTTCTTGCTCCACATATTCTCTTCTAATTTTTTGTCTTCATATTTTTCGTCTTCAGATTTTATGGTTATGAAAAAAGTTGTGAAATAGAAACAAATACGGTCAACAAACTCATTTTTAGCGCTACAATAATCTAAATCTAAAACATGACATACAGCTGTAAGGTCGTTAGATGTCAATGCATTTTCGACTTCACATTCACATGCACTGTTTTTTTTTTATAATCTTAAGAGTTAATATTAAAATCGAACCCGGAAAAATCCATTAAATATTTTCTAGGTCGGCGTGGTTGAGCTTCACAACCAAAAGCAACAACATGTAACGTTTTTACTGCTTCCAAGCTACTATTGTTTATATTGTATGCCACCTTAACATTATCTTCTAACGTCGTCATTTAGAATATTCTTCGTTAGATTCAAACAAAACATCTATACACAGTTTTGCGTCTGGACTCTAGTTACAAGCAATCCTTTGAAAAATTACGCGCGTCCTCTAATTTAAAAAAAGATAAATTGTTTAACGTCTTAAATTTTAGCTTTATCGTCTTTTTGCCTTACGTTTTTTAAAATAAATTGTAGTCCTCAGTGTATCGTTTTAACAATTTACAAAATCATTAATGCTTCAACTTGACGTAAAAACATGAATACCACAAATATACATAAATGTGACATAAATACTTTACGTCGTAATTATCAAAACAATGCTTTTGGTACAAACTTTGTACGCTTTAGAAGTTTTCGTATTTTGTTAACATACCCAGATGATAAAACAATGAATATAATGATAAACTACTGCAATAATATTCATGCAATCACATGCAATTAGATCAAATTAAATAAGATCGTCATGAAAATATCCAACTTAATTTTTGTATAAGATGTCAACAAGTTATTATAAAAAGATTATGGAATAAATGCAATGTGTACGTAACCTTTTCGGCCTTCTTCTATCCAACAGCAGCGGCAAAAATCAATTGAACCATAAAAGCTGGTCAAAGGAGGTAACGTACCTTCCACCGGTTTCAGGTATAAATCCCTTGATCTTGCACTTGCAACTTCTAACGCTTTTTAAGATTAGCTTTTCGTACGTAATTTTTGATTAAATGTTTTGCTTTGATTTAAACCAAGTTTAAATTCCGTTTTAACAAAAGCACTTTTTTACATCGCGGGCGAGCCCTCAATTTGTGGGTTGTTTAAATTCACTCAATACACTTGAATTCATTAAGTAACATTTATTTACAAAATATTTAATTATTATTAAAGATGGTTGTTGATTTCTTGATAATAATTCTATTCACTTATACATAATTTAACAAATACAACTTAACCCATGTCTATACGTCGTTATGTAGTCTCGTCATATGTACTCTCTACCTAAGATTTGCTATTTTTCTAAGGTCAACCCCATATGTATACATTTTTAATCTAACGTGATGTTGAGTCTTCATAGCTCAATGCGATATGTTCATATAAACTTGATAACGACTGTATATAACATTATTTTGTTCCTTGGTGACAGTTTAATTTTTTTTTCTAATGAGCCAGTGTAACTCTCTAAGGCCGTTGTCTAGTTGCTACTTTTTCTTCTGTATATGTTATTTCCATGTAAGTTTTGAGTCTAGATGTATTCCAAGGTATTTTACATTTGTTAATACCTGAAGTTGATAGAGACTCGTGGATATTGCTGCTTAGGTAAAGTAAAAATTACTTGTATAAATTCTATTTCATTAATTTTAACTGTTCATTTATCTAGCCATTCTTAGAGTAAGTTAAAGTGGGTTTGTAGATGTGCGGTTGCTATTATAGGATCTTAGATTCAACAAGAAAAAGGTTAGTGACAAAACTGTAAATGATATTAAAAAATTCTTTGAAAAAAGCACGTAAGTCAGTAGGTAACAGTTACAATTTAAAAATTTTTATCGCAGGTCGCAGTGAACATCTTAAAAGTCTGGAAAAAACTGAGAGTTTGCGCCTTAAAATCGCTGAAATTAACTGGTTTCAATTATAGTCACCCTAATTATAAACTATTTCAAATTAAATCAACATTATTTGCTTTGATATCATAAATTTAAAATTAACTCTATTTTTGTAAATAGTAGCTTTTTTATATATAGTAATTGTCTTTACTGTAATAGTAATATTAATTACACACACCTTCAAAAGTTTTGAACCCATTTTATCTAAAAGATTTAGTTTTTAATGAGGAGAGAATTATCGCTTTGCATGATAATCTTCTCTTGTGCAAATAGTGCATAAGTATCAATAAATAGGAAAAGTGTAAAAAGGACCACGTAGTGGACGCTTTCGAGTATTAAATATAAAACAAAATCGGTAATTGTTTCAATATTTTTTTAGACACCGAAATGCTTCAGCTCTATCTCTTAAGAGTTACTTCGAAATTACGTTCTGGTCATACTGACCTCTACAGTTTGAAAAAAACTTTATTGTGCAAACTTACGTGCAAAAAGACTTCTAAGGGTACCCACTTTACTTCCAAAGGAGAGAGTGACTGTTGCAGCAGTGACGATAGGTTTTATTTGATGATTAGATTATCATTATTAGATTAGATAGATTACAAAAATTAGACTGCTAAATAATGACCGTAAAGAGGCCCAGACTGGCTAGAAAAATTATATTTTATCCGAGAGGTTGCTATTATGAGGAGACAGTAATGTTCTGAAGAAAAATAATGTTCAATTGCGGTGCGCTGTTAATTTGCAAAACTAAGAATATGACAAGCCAAGTTTATATTAAAATTCTTGTCAAGCCTATTATTAATCCCCTACGATACTAATTAAGAGACCATTTCATCTTTATAGACGACAACGTAGAGCCACATCGCGGAAGAACGGTTTCAGAGACAATTGATAAAAGAAATTTTACCCGATTAGATTAGCTAGCTAACTCTCCAGATATAAATCTACTTAAAAACAAAAGGGATTTTATCTATAAAGCAATTCACAACCGCATTAACTCACTTCAAAATGCAGAAGTGTTCGTTGCAACGGCAGTAAAAGAACAATATTCATTAAGAAACCGTTTTATTCTTCCAATGCACAACCGTGTCAATATGTTACTGAGAAACAGAAGAACTGATTAAGTTGATGTTTACTTTGTTAAAAAATATTGTAAATTTTGTTATAATAAATTTATTTAACAGTTGCAATTTTTTCTTTTTTACAGTGTTCTTAATAGTCTAATTATTTTAAAACGTTTATGTTATAAAAAATACATTTAAAGAAAACATACTTTGAAAAAAATTAAAATATTAAAATAACACATATTTTTAGTACAAAATACAGAGGGGTCCTACATTATTGACGGCGTGAGTATTAAAAATAAAACCTTTATTCACATGATTTAAATTTTCTTTATTATTGTTGTAATTTATTAAAATATTTTTTTATTTTTTATTAATTATATTGATTTTTTGTAAAGAGTAGTTTATTAAATAAAGCAATAAATCAAATAACCAAATAACAAATTGAAAAATATACAAAATAAGTTCCTAAATAATAATTTTTTTTACAAATTACATAAATTGTGTTTATTTATTATATCACCACAAATTTTGTAATTGTTTCTAAGCATAATAATAATTTAAAACAACAAATTAACATAAATTTTACAATAAAAACATCTGTTTTTTAATACTTTAAAAATTATATTTTAAATAGTTTTTGTGTGGTACAATTATAATATTTATAAAAATTATGAATAATACTTATATAATGCAAATAAATAAATAGAATTAGGAATTTATATAGGAGGTATCAAAACAGTTAAAAAATGTATGGTGTAAAAGCAAATACACTAAATATCAAACGACATTTAAATTACTAGTTTGCAAAGCGGTTACATTAATTTATTATAAGATACACAAGCAATTAGAAAAGTTAGTTTTAATTAGCGTAGTCACGTATTAAACTACACATTTAATTAGTTCTATATCCTCAGTAACTTAGAAAGTATAATATGAGAGTTGTAGCAACAAGAATGCAAAATGTTTGCATATTTAAATCAATTACAAACGTTGCATAAATTTTGTAACTGGACAAGTTTTTCATAACTTAAAATAACTTTCAAGTATTACTTTAAGCAAAATTTATAGTTCTGATATGCGACTGCACAAAACGTTATATTCCATACATTTAAAACTCTATACAACACGCATTTTAAGGAATTTCCTTTCGCCGTTTGAAAACGCAAGAAAGCTTCCAAACAATGTGAAAAAGCTGTTTCTAGGGCGTCTGAAGTAGAAAGTTAGTATAGTTCCTGATAATTCCACCCGGCGTCGTGGCGCTAACTGCAGTGAAGCTGGGCTCTGCCAGTACTGCGTGGACCGTTACGGCGCTCACGTAACTTCAATAGTATTGGCGTATAAAAACATCGCATATATATACCGACGTTGTTAGTGAAAATATTTTTTTAATCGTATCTAAAATTTAAGTTTTTATATAACGTGGTTAGTGATCAACTTTACAAATTATTATGTATAAAACGCTTTATAATTTTGCTTAGTGAAATGTACTTAAAAGTGAAGTGAAGTTAGTTATCTTGATTTATATGTAAATGGATCATCGCACAAAATTAAGTAGGTTTTATTTATATTTTAATTGGAACATTATGTTTTTAAATTATTACACTATCAACAATAACAACGAAGTTCTTTTATAATATAATTCTAATTCAATAAAAAAAAAAATTTATAACTCTGCTACTCCAGACATAACAAAAAATAAAATAATTATTAAATTTATCATTATTTTACTTTATAGATAAACATATTAAACAATTGCTTTTAGATAAACTTACAATATGCACGAAACAAAGAAAAATTTAACTCTTATTCTTTGTATTGTTTTTTTTTCATCAAAATAAAAAACAGTTTTATACTTACGTATTTAATTTTGCAAAAGAATATTCCATTAGAAATAACATCATAATTTAGAAACCTTTGATATTAAATTTTAATAGTGTAACTCAGAAGCTCTAATAATTTAATTACAATTTTCGTTCTGTTAAAATAAGCTACTTTTGTGACAAGGGCGTATAATACTATGTGCTTTTCAATTAGTACTACTTGCATTGGAATTGAAAATAAGATCAAAAGTAACGTTACAGAAATTTCATTTTAGAAGGAAAACGCTTGCTTTTATTGATGTAATAATCAAAACTTGTACATATAAAAGGGTTTGTTTTGGTGCCACAATTAATAAAGATTACAAAAGTTTGTATTAATTAAAACATCAAATAATTGCATTTATAACAAACTGACAAAACGTACGGTTAACAAACAATTAATTTATTCAATTATAATTTAAAAAAAAATAATAAAAAACATAATTAATACTAGTATTAAATGCAACTTTCATTTTTTTTTAATCAAAAGAAACTTCAATTTTTTTTGCATATAAGTAGTTAATTATAAATTTGTTTTGTACAAATTTCTTAATTATATTAAACTAGATAATTTAATTTTTAAGTTTTTTTAGTGCACAACATATAGAATAGTTTTAAAACTGCATAAATTTTTAGAACAAATTTAATAATTTCAAAAAAAATTTTTTTAATGTAACTAAAAATAATTAATTTCACAATATTTTTTAACCATTATATATTATTATTAACTTTCTATACATTAAATAACATTCTAGAAATAATTTACTCAACAAGTTTTTTGTTTTAATAATTATTAACACCTAGTAGTCAAACATTATTAATGAAACTAAAATTATATTTAATATTACATTTCCAAAAAATTAATTAAAGATGTAATAAAAAAGCAACTTTTAAATATATTTACGTTTAATTTTGCAACTAGTAGTAAAATATCAATAATTACTGTAATACTGAATTAATAATAAAATATTTACCTAAACTTTATTAACTCTTTATCAATTAAATAAATTAGATTTAAATTTATTTTTATAAATAAATAAAACAATTACAAACAAAAGTTTAGCTTAAAGTACTTACTTAATATATAATTTTTAAAATTTTGAACTTTTGATTATCTAACCTGTAATTTGGTGTTTTATTTTGTTTATTGTCATAATCAAACAATTGTTTTGTAATGCTAATTTCTGTGATGCATTTACTATAATTCTCTAGTTGGTAAATTTATCTTGTTTTTTTATCATGTTTAGTTTTATATAAATTCAAAATATATTTTTATAAGTATATTAAAAATTTAGTTTCTAATGTAAAGTGAGTTAGAAATTTATTATTTCAAATAAGTGTTTATTTGGTTTTTAAAAATTATTTTTATGTTGTTGTATTATGCGAATAGCTTTTCTTTGGAGTCGAAAAATAGTATGGCAGTTATATGAGTGTCTCCAAGTTACAATCGCATAATAAATGTTGCTATGCACAAGTGCATAATATGCTGTCTTTACAACTGTTTCAGATGAACTGATAGCAAGCCTTTTAAACAAAAAAATTGAACGATCTTTTGCATAATTCCTTGCAGTGAGTATTAAAATCAAAATTAGTATCTATGTATAATACAACCAAGGAATTTGGTTGATAGTATATTGTTTTCTTTTTTTATGTGTCGCAACATAAGATCAGATTTGCTGTTTTAGTAGAGTTTAATAGAAGTTTATTATGCTTGCACCAATCTTCTATAATTCTTATTGTGCTATTTGATTTATTTACCGCAGTGTCCATATCACAACCTGTATTAATTAGGGTAACATCGTCAGCGTATAGAATACATTTGCAAACATGATTAAGTTTGGCAGGCAAGTCATTGATATAAATTAGAAAAAGTTGTGGCCCAAGTATGAACCTTGCGGAACACCGTTATTAATGCAATTTTCCGAAATATTGTTAATATAAAAAACACATTGATATCTGTTATTCAAATATGATTTTATTAAAGATACACTACAATGATCAAATCCATATACAATACTTAACTTGCGCAATAAGATATCATCAGACAAACAATTAAATGATTTAGAAAAATCAATAAAGATTGCGATTGAGTACATCCCCTTTTCAAAGTAATCAAGTGTTTTAGAAACAAAAAAAGTTTTTGCATTAGCTGTACTATTATTTTTTCAAAAACCAAACTGATTGTGGTAAAATAAACTGTTTGCTTCAAAGTGGTATCGAATTTGGCAATCAAGGATTTTTTCGATAACTTTTGATAAAATAAGTAAAAGCGATATTGGCCTGTAATTATTGGGATTGTTAATGGATGATTAAAGTTGTAAGAGGATTGACCAATGCACTAGTCATACGTTTGATTACTTTAGTGCTCATTCCGTATATATCTCTATTATTACTGCTTTTAAGGCGTGCAGCGCATCTCTAAAAATATTGCTTAAAGAATCACTGTGGGAATCTGATGCCCTATCAACTAAATTAAGTGACGAAGGATTAGAAATGGTAAAATAATTATTAAATTCATTTGCAGTTAAATTTAAAACATTTTGATTCTCATAAGTTGATTTATATGCATTAATAATACTCTACATTGTTTTAACGCAATTACCAGAATTGTTGATATTATTATCATTGACTTTGATTTTAGCTAATTTTATTTACTTTTTATATGTGCACTTAAGAGACGTGTACAGATTTTTAAATTTGTAGTTTGATACTTTTTATATAATTCACAAACTAAGTTTAGGTTATTTCTTAATTTTTTAAGTTTTAAATCAAACAAAAAAATTTTATTGTCACGAGATCTTATCTTAATAGATTTATTTGGAAATGATAAAAAAGCTAAATGTAATTTCTTAAAAAAAGTTGTATATTCAGCGTTCGAATCGTCATTGTATCTCAATTCATGCCAATCTGTATTTTGCAGTGTATCGAAATATACATTATTGCCTTTGTTCGTAATAGGTCTAATTACTGTTAAGAACACCTGCAGTGTTAAAATTTGCTACTGTAAAACTACTTAGTTTGTCCAAATTACAGAACTAGTGTTCACTTAAGCAAATGAAACCATAATTTTTATCAATGATGTAACATTTTAACTCATTTAACTTATTTGTTATACACTGAATGTTAAAATAAAAAACAGATAACTTAATTCTGCGGTTAAATTTTGATTTTTGTTGGTCTTTTTCTTTTTTTTAGCTTGTTTGTCATTCCTTTTGAATGCTTTTTGGTTTTTGATGAAAAAACCAATCTACACAAGTACCTTTTGGCCAGAAGGTCGGTTTCTTGGCTTCATCAAGGTTTTCATGCTTGATCGTAACTTTAAATAAAGAATAGATTTCTGGGTAAATGGATTTTATTTGAACACATTTAGCTTCCGGAAAAGATGGTCTTAGATATGATATTAGATCATCAGTTTTTGTGTCTGGATGTAATTTGTATACGTGTAAATATGCAAATTTTTCTATTGCTTTTAAACCAGATTTATTAATAATACTTTCTATTACTCCAACAATAGGGAAATTTTTTGCACGTTTTGATATTTTTTCATACGAAACTTTTGTAAAATGTGCAGTCGTTTCATCGGTAACCTGCTTCTGCGACTTATCAAGGTATTTTAAACATAGATTGCCAAAGTCCTCAATATTTTTAATGTCAATGTTTCGTTTATTTACATTGCTGGGAATTACGTTAGACTTGCGAGTCGATAAAGCATTGTCAGTAATAACATTTGAAGGTATTTCCGTTTTATCCAATTCAGAATTCTTTAATTTAGTCGACTTCGTGTTTACTTTGGACGTTTCCATCGGTATGCTTACAGATATCGCATTAGTTTTTAAATTTAGATTTTTATCGCTTTTTACAACATTTAACAAACAAACTTGCTCATGTAAAGCTATTATCGCTATTCGTTGATTGTTTATGATTTTGTCTTTATGTTTCCAAAGTTCTTTAAAGTAAGAAATTTCTACGATTAAACATTGATTCTCGCCAAGCGAATTACTTTGTGATGTTCTAATGCAGAGTGGAATTTTATTGGAATTGTCAGCACTATCACAATAATTTATGAAGTTATCGTCAATTTTAATGATATTTTTTAGTAATTTAGTAATGCAGTTTTAATGAATATTTCATTCAAAAAATCTCATTCTGCCGATGCTGAAAAATTTTTTTTTAAAACAAATCGTTATTACTTTGAGCAGAGTTTAATATTTATTTCTGCTTTAACAAAATCAGACAATTACAATAGAAACTTAGCTTCTAAATAGCAAATAAGGAAAATGTATTTATTTAAAAACATACTAAACAAATTTTGTCTTTAAACTTCTTTAATATTGTGACTAATAAAAGAGCTATATGCGCATTGATTTCCAATTTTCAAAACGTGAAACAAGAAAATTTTAGTGTTTCTTATTGAAGGATAGTTTATTCGCGATAAACATTAAAAAAGTATTATTAATGTTGAAAGTGACAAAACAATAATACTCTGTAATTGGTCCAGTGCTTTAAATACATTTTATAATATATATATATAATAAATATCAATAAGATCTTTTTTTGCCTTATGTCTCATTTAGTTATTTTTAATAATCGAATATATTTGAGTGTAACAATTACAGCAGCATAAAATGCAACACTGGTTGAATTAATTGGCTTATTTAGCAATCGAGTTAACTCGAGCATGCATGTTGAAGAGTTAATTTAAACTTAACAAAAATCGTTTTAGGAATTATTAAATTAAACTTAAACAAACGCTTACCGTTTGTAAAATTTAAAATTATGTTGTTGAAGTGGGAGAAAATAGGTATGGAAATTTAAATATCCACGGGCTAATTTAAAATTAAAAGTCGTATTTCTTTAACCTGCTAGACAACCGTTCAAGTTTTGTTGTCGCCATCTTGTGGTTAACGAGCCTACGTATAAAATACAAACAAATTGGTGCTATAGAGATCTTGGCATCCAACTACCAACATGATAAAGTTTCTATAGCACCAATTTGTTTATATTTTATACGTGGGCTCGTTAACTACGAGATGGCGACAGCCACAAAACTTTTATATGTTATTAGAACGAAACATGAATATAAGCTATAGAAATATATCAGTATAATTGTGAAAATACATCAGAAAGTATTTCTCAGTGCTGATAATCCCCAAAAGAATGAAACGGCCGTACACTGCTTCTCTGTGGTGGTAATTTTTGCAATTGTACTGATATAGTTACTTTTTACTATATTCGTTGTTGGATTGCAATCGTGTCAATTTTCGATACGATTTTCAAATTTTTGCGGTTAGCAAATCAAACTACCAACATGCTAAGATTTCTATAGCACCAATTTGTCGTATTTTACATTTAAGGCAACGTAAAGATTAAATACAAGTGTAGAAGTTGGAGAACTTAGTGAGCAAAGGAACGGGAGTTAGTAGTAATAGTAAAAGGGCAGAACTAGAAAGAAATGTGTGGGTAACGGAGAAACGGTGTAAGGGTAATTAAGAATAAATAGTTTAAGTGAAAAGTATAAAACCGTGGTGGAAAAGTATAAAACTGTGACAAACAAGTCAAATTAAGGAAATAAACGGTATAATCGAGAAAATCAGCGATAAAAGATAATCTCCTACATTAATAGAATATATTGCATTTAAGTCAAAACTAAAGCGAAAGAAAAAAAGGCACGGAAGAATAAGAAAGGAGAAAGGAATAAATAAAAGAGAAAGAGAGGAAGAGGAAAATGACAGACTACTAATATTTGGAAAAGGAAAGAAAACAATAAGATCACTGGACATTAAAAAAATAACGGAGGAAATCAAAGAAAACAGCTTAATAACAGAAAGAGGAAAAAAACAGAAAGAAATAGAAGAACCAAATAAATTAATAAACGAGATGATAAAACAGATAGAAAAAAACATGCAAGGAATAAGACAAGAAATCAAAAAAATAAAATAAGAAATAGGAGAAAGGTAAAAGAAGTAAAAGAAAGAAAAAGAAGAACTGGTGGAGAAAATAAGAAAACTGGAGAAAAAAGCAAAAGATGAGGAGCGATGGAAAAGGAAGAATAACATTGTAATAGAGGGACGGAAAGGTAAAGAACCACAAGAAGATTTGTATTGATGCTAGAAGAAAAATTAAATGTAAAAGTAGAAGTGATAAAAATGACAGTGATAAATAGAAAGAAAGAAAATGAAATGGTGGTAGCGGAAATGAGAAAATAAGATGAAAAGCAGAAGGTGATGGCGGAGAAGAAGAGATTATGGAACACAAGAATTTATATAAATTACGATTTGACATGGGAAGAAAAGAGAGTACAAAGAAAAATAATAATCATAGCGGTGGAAAAAAGAACGGATAGAAAAAGAGTATGGGTAGGATACAGTAAAATGATATAAGTGACATTATTAAGCACGGCATACAAATTATATGCGACAGTACTACAGAAGGAAATAGAGAAAAAAAGTTTGATACCAGACGGACAAGTGGGACTCAGAAAGGTAAAAAGAGTAATAGACAACATATATATATACTGAAACACTTGACGAATAGAAAGTTAGAGAAAAAAATGGGAAAAATGGTAGCGCTGTTTATAAACTAAAAAGCTGCTTTTAGCAGAGTGAACAGGAAAAAACTGTGAGAATATAAGAGAAGAAAAAAATTGAAAGATTAATACAAAGGTTGTAAGGAATTTACAAGTATATGTGAAGGAGACAATGAGAGAACAACAAAAGGATAGCAGTAGGGAAAGTGAAGGTGTGGTCGTTGGCGTTTGCGAATGATTAAGTGTTGGTGGCTGAGGAAGAAAAAGAAATAAAGGTGATGATGAAAACGCTAGTAAAATGCATAAAAAAAGATATAAATGGAAGTAAATACAAAGAAACCAAAAATAATAGTATTTAGAAAAGCAGACGAGAAAAGAAAAAAACAAGTGTAGAAATAGAGGAAGCACGAAAACGAAAAGTGTAAGTGATTTAAAGGGCGGAAATATAGGGGTGGAAAGAGTATAAAGAGGTAGAAAAAAGACAAGAAAAATACTGGAAAAAATAGAGTAAAAACAGGAAAAAGAGCTATAAAATATGACAAAGAACTGAGGAAAGGAACAGAATGCAAAATACTACAGGAATGTTGGAAAGAGATAAAGGAAAAAAAAGTGAAGTACAGGCAAGATGGCAGAAAAGAATATTATAAAAGAAACGGGTTAGCGAGAAAAGAAGTAAAAAGATGAAAGGAAGAAGAAATGAGGGTAAGGAAATAAATAAGGAAAGAGAGACAGATAGAAAAACAGAAAAAAGGACAGGGATAAAAGAAGGCAGATATAATGTGAATTATAAGAATATCAAAGGTGAAGGGGTGCCAGAATATCTAAAAGTTAAAGGAAACAAAAGCAACAAAAAGAAAGATATTATAGTAAGTTTCAGGCGTTGAAACGAAAAGTTAGGAAATAATTACTGGAAAAAAGTAGAAGAAAAGATGTGCAGACTATGTGGAGAAGAGACGGAAGACCTTAAAAACATGAGAAACGAATGCAGGAAGTTAAGAGAAGAAATTAAGAAAGTAGAGGAAATCTTAGAAGAAAACGGAAAAGCAGTGGAGTGGACGGAAAAAGTTTTTACAATACATTATTACTTGTTTTGTTTTTATTTTGGCTATTTTAGATCCTTGTAGTTTTTAAAATAGCACAACGTTTTCTATTTTTTCGAGCAGTTCCTTTAAATTTCCGCAACATGTAAATATTTTTTCTGGCCTTTTCCTCTTGAGTATCATAATTACCTATTTCGTAAAATTCAGAATTTGCCTCTATATCTATTGCACAATATTTACATGTTCTTCACTTAGCAGGGACAAGAAAACCACTATATACTATTTCTAAGGCTACGTTCTGTGCTACACGTGAGCACTTCACTAAAAATTTATTAAAACTTCTTAATGCTTATCTTTTGTTGCCTTGACATTCAATAATTTTTGATTATACATTACTTGTCAAGTGTTTGTTGAACGTTTCATGCTGCTGGTTATTTTTAAATTTTTATAGATTGACAATTTTATGTTTCATTTTTTTGTAATTTTTTTCGTGTATAAGTTAGTACGTAGTTGCTCATGTTCAGGATTTGTTGGATAATGCCACTGTAATCTATTTGTGTATGTTTTTTTAATCGTACACGTGTTTCGTTTTATCAGTTTGCTAAAAACGACAGGATAGACAAAACACGTGTACGACAAGTATTCAATTTATTGTAGTTGCTAGATTATTGTAAATAAAATAAATAACGAAAAAAAAACAGTCTAAATTAAAAAAATCGTGTTAGTAGTACCTGTGGTAATACCTAAAATAACATTTAAAAAACTATACGTCAAAACTTTGTATTTGTTTTATGTCAATTTGTCAAGTGTAACCTTTACTTCATTGATTTTTTTAATAAATTGATTTTAAACAAAAGTTTATATGAATGAGCTGGATCAGATTAAAAAACAATATTTATTTACATTTTGCTTTTACAGCCAGTAAATAAAAGATATTTATTTATGCGGTATGCGGAAGCCTGAATCGTTAACAATGTCTTCATGTTCTTGCAACAAATACCACGTTTATATGTAAATACTATTTTCTTACAAACTGCAATAGAACAGTATGTGAATATGACTTAGAAACCAAATAAGATAAATTTGTAAATATTTAAAAATAATTAGTAAATATAGTGTGTTATTATTAGGAATAAAGCTTTACAAACTCAGAAGATAATAAGATAATTAGTAGTTTGAATAGCACTGTTTTGAAGTTAATACTATTTTAATCTTCTTACAACAAATATTTAGAAAATGCAAGATAAAGCTAATTGCCCCAATGAAACTAATATGCTATTACAACAATCTACTGTATACTTCAACATAAGAAATACTGCGATAAAAAAATCAACAAAACAAATGTATTGTAGCTTAGCAAACTTGTTAGTTAAGAAAATGATACTGTAGAAAAAACAAGAAAATAAGTATAATAATGAAAATAACAGCGATTAAGTATTTTGCTTATAATTACTTTAAAATATGTAATTTTTCCAATGTAAAAAATCAGTAATTTGCATTAACCTTGTAACAATTAATAGTTTTTGTAAAATTTATCTTGTTATTTCTTATAACGTACAAAACATACAAGTACAAAATGTCTACAATAACATTTGTAACAAAGTAGCAACTGTGTGTTTTATAAAATTATAATATAATACGGACTAAAAGTAAATAAACACTTATGAAAACAGAATAAACATAAGAATAAACTATAATTTTTAGATATCAGGCATATGGGGAAGAAACATATTAATATTATAATAATAACTATCGATAAATGACATAAGATAATTAGACTATTCTAAATTCTTATCCAGTTCATAAAACTGATTGATGTTTATAAATACTGATTTCTTTAAGTTAATTTGAGCAAATTTTAGTAACTATTGTAAAGTTTCTAAACACCTAATCTTTATAGTTTATTTACAACAATACAAAAGTCCGATAAATTACTATTGGTGTTTATATCCCATCAAAAGAAAAATCTGCAAGCAAACCAGTGATAAGATTGCAAATTTAGTGTTTCAATTTATTCTAATGGCATTGAATTTAGTTTTTCTAAAATATGCTACCATTTATTTACAAAAAAGTCACTACTAGCTATCAACCATTACAAACATAACCTAAATACTTAACTTACAAATTAAATATTTTTTACTCTATGGCTACCGTTGAAACTAATGCAATGACATCCACACGGTTTTAAATTATTTAGTTTTTAAATTTGATAATTGTAATAATGGAATATTTGTACAAATATTTGAAACTATACTTTCATAACTAATTATCGTATACGGTAACAGCTTTGGCTTATACGGAAATAACTGACCTGTACTAACATAAAATTGGTCAAACACAATGCACAATGTTGTCTAATTGCAAATAAACGTACAATGTATCGTATTATCTGTTGGTCGTAGAAAAAGTATATTGTATATGTAATTCGTAAGAAATGTCCATTGCCAACTCGTATTTTGAATATAATTTGTATATCTTAGCAATCAATAATAGTATTAATTAGTTTTGTTCTTAACAACATTTAGGTACATACACACAAAACAATTTAATACACTTGTTTCTAACGTTTGATACAGAATTCAATAATTTAAAGTTACTTAAAGAAAGATGAATTTAAAACAAAAAGTTTTAGATTTGTTTTGGTATAATGGAAGATTTGACAACATTGTTATTTTGGTTTAATAATATTTATATATTATTATCTACGTCTATGACTTTAAAAAAACACTATTTATTTATTTTTACAGATTACTAATTGAAACTAAATTGCTCTGTATGTAAAGGTGTTAACAAAAAAATTTAGTTAGTACCAGTTGTGCAAATTTATTATATTTATTAATTTTAAAAATGCTGATGATCCTAGTTGTAACTGTTTCAAAACATATGCATTTATTAATTAAAATAAAATGAAATATAGTTAAGTTTTTAATTTATTATTGTTATATATTTTTATAATAATATATACTTTTTTTATGTTTTTTAGAACATTTTATTTGTTTGTACTAAACCAGTATAATATTAGATGTAAACTACTAAAAACACTACTTGCCCTACAAGTATTTTTCCTTATTGCAATAAAAAAATGAACTATTCTAAATAATAATTTAAAAATGTATGCATTTATTAATTATAGCTTTAATTTATTAAAAAAAAGTTTGTATTGTACTTTGAATGTTTTATCTCATGTACATTAAAATGACTAAGATATAAACAATGTAATTTAATACTTACACAGATTAGTCAATTTAGTCAAAAATGGTTTGTCTGTAATAAAATCAGATAAAAGTTTTTTACTACTAAAATTAAATAGGAGTCATTTATTTTTAATGCGGTGAAAGCACATAACACAGCAACGTTAATTTATTATATGTCCGCAATATTCAGAATAAAGTTTGTGAAAAGCGTTTTATAATCAATTTTCTTTTGCTACGTTTACAATTGCATATTAACTACAAAATGTTTTAATTTTCTTGCTGGATACCTTTTGTACGCACACTTTTTAAATGCTTAATAGTATCTCACAAAAATTAAATATTTTAAACTAGTTCATAAACGTTTAATAACATATTTATTAGCAATAAATTTTAGTAGTAGAATAGCATAATAAAACAAATAAATAAATTAATAAAAAATTAATTAACTTAATAAAAATTATTAACATTACTAGTTTTGCCGTTTTTTTGATTGGCACTTTATTTGACATTTTAATAACACTATCTAAACTAAAGATTTTGCATTCAACTCAATTTTGTTGGTATTTTTATTTCAATTAAATAATATTGTAATCTTAACACGAGTAGTATTGTTTTAACGTACGTCTAGGTCTATTTGTTATTTTGTAAACAAGTTTGCGTAATTTGTTGTTCATTTTCATGTTTTATTTTGTGTGTAATTTATTAAAAACATTTTTGTAACGTTAAGTTGCTCGTGTTTGTGGTCGGGTGGATTGTTTTACTTCAACCTATTTGTGTTCTATGCTGTAATATTATTGTATTTGTTGTCTGAATACTTATATGATTTAGAATTTTTTTAATAAATTTTTAGTGGCTTGATGAAGTGCCCACTTGCAGTACACAAGGTTTCCATAAAAATAGTAAAAAGTGCTTTTTGCTTTTCTTAAATAAGAAATTTAAGCTAGACGTATAAACATACAAATTAGAGAACGATTAACAATTTTATCAACTAGTATTTACTGTACTAGTCAGTCTTCAAATTGTCAAAACCGTCGTATAGTAGTAAAGTAACTAATAAACTTATTTAAGTATTTGTCAAAAAATACTATTTTTGGGGTAATTTATACATTATTTATATACGCGGTTGTAACTAAAATTGTAAGTTGACGTCAAAATTTAGCTTTTTTGAAAATGTTGTTTATAGTATAAATAGTTTTTTTACAAACAAGGTTGTTAAGAATAACATTTAACTAATGTTGTGAGCAAGTGTAGCAAACAAATGGGTTAATATTATCGAGATTATTTATCGTCGAGTAACAAACGAGTTAGTTTTAAACAAAATCATTCATTACCAGAATTGTATTTATTGCTTTATAATTGTTTAACAATGGGTGTCATTAACAATCTTGTTTTTGACACAAATAGATATTATAAATATTAGTATAGCAATTAACAAATTTTTTGTCGAAGGTCTGTTAATAGCAATATTAAGCGTATATATCAACAATATATCGTTAATACCTCTATAAATAAACAATGACAATAAAATTGTCAAAAAGATTAAAGAACTAAGCACTTTTCAATGTTATGTAAATTGTATTACCTGATTTTTTAATAAAAAAAAATTTTTTTTTAAAGGTTGTTATAATAAGTGCACGTTAAGTAACCCGATCAGTAAAATGAAAACAACATGATGTAATTTAGAGTTACAAAGTTGCTAAACAAGGCTGACACAAATGTGCTTATTCACAAATATTATGGTTTTATCCGTTGACAATTATAAACGCACAAACTATTTTTTTGTTTTTATCGATGATTAAGACATTTAGTTTTTTATTTCAAACTTGTCTAATATTAAACTTGTCACGTTTATTTGTTATACAAACAATTTTTAGTAAATAAGACTGATTAAAATATTTAGCTATTGTTGTTTTTATCGACATTACCTTTATCACTTTATTCACTAAACTTCGTATCACCTTTTATCAGATTTAAATTGTAACGATAAGGTAGTAAACAGCATTATTTTAATAAATCATAAACAAAATAAGTTTTATTTGGTCACAGTTTTAAATCATTCTTTTTTAAGAATATAGAGTTTTATATACCATTTCTAAAAACAATTAAACGGGTTGGTAGCAAGTATCAATTAATTACATTTAATATTATTTATTACAACACGCAACAAAACATAATTTAGGAATAACTAAGAAACTTATACTTGCATACATACGTTAGATAATAAACGCGGTGTACAACGTGATACCTTTAATAGCGGTGTGTAAACAAACATTGTATGCGTTTGATGATAAGTAAAATTTAATAAATATTTACTCTTCCTCAAGTTGTGCTTAAAACAGTAATAAACAAATTTATTATTATTAATTATAGAATACAACAAAACAATTCGAATTGCATACATACAATAATTGACATGGCATAAAATATTAGAAAAATATTTAACAATTCTTTACAAGAAAAATATTAATTTATTGTTTATTTAGTATACCACTTGCACATCTTTTTATATTTTGACACAGATATTAATAACAACGTTTATTGTACGATTAATTTGTATACATTAAAAGTTGTAAAATACTATTCAGTTAATGAAACATATCATTTGCTGTTACTTTTTAGATAATAACATAAATAATATATACATTTACTCATTACCAATTCAGACATTAAAAGAATATCTAATAAGAGAATATTCTTATAAAAAGCACTTTTTGCATTTTCTGTTCGTTCTATCTTTTATATTTCTAATCTTGAATATTTGTCAGATTTATTGAAGCAATCTTTGGGATGAAAACGTCACAAATGTATGATATCTATATAACGAATGTTTAAAAAATGAAAAATTGTAATTTACAACCCCTGCAGACAAACTTATTTTAAAGATTTTTTCCGGTTATTAACAATATTACTGTTTTTTTTTCTATAAAATAGTGCTAAATGCAATTTATTGTAAAATGTTTTTTAATCATTTTATTACAAAAAATAATTAAATTAAATTAAATTACATTTACAACTAAATTTCTAAAATGTAATATTGAACAACTTGTATCAAGACTAGATTCAGAAATACTACAATTGTTGATTATATACAGTTTTTGAAAAAGATTAAAAGTATTAATTTGTTTAAACTATAATGTTACTTAATAAATAATACTAAACAACGCTTAATTTTATATACTTTGAATATAAACAAAATTTGATATGTTTTTTTTTTCAATTTTTTTACAACAAACGCAAATTTAAAAACAAACTACTACTTATTCTCTTAATGTTGCTTACTTCATTAGGCCACCTGTCTTAAACGGTAGTTATAGTTTAATTATAAAGGTATCACAGTCAAACCATTATTAAGTAGTCGATATAATTAAAAACTTATGAACTAGAATAATAAATTACAATTACAGCAAAAATAGAAATACAAACAAAAGAACTACGAAAATCTTATTCGTTCACTAATATTACAATTGTGTTAGCAAGATTAGAATTAAAACTTATCGTAACCGAAACGTTTAATTTCTGCCCAAAAAACACCATATCAATTCCAACTCAAAACCACTTTATTCGATCTATCATTAATAAAACAAAACAGTTTTTTAAGAACAATAAAGATATTATTGTTTTAAAATCTGATAAAGGAAACTCTACCGTTATCATGAATAAAACTATGTAATCAATCTATGTAACCTTGGGTTATCCAGCATCACTAATTCTAGCTAACATAACTATGCATGACTTATTGACATTTGTTAAATTAAAGCTCACTTTTAACCCTGTGTTTTTGTGTGTTTAGGTTGACGACATTATTACTTGCATTCCTAAACACTGTAACCGGTCCTGACGTTATGAGGTTGATTATTTTCACAACACCCTAGGTAGCTAAGTAGGGAAATGAGTATTTGAAACACAATTTAAATCTATAATAAAACAATTAAACGTATTTACATTTAACCACACAAAAATAAATAAAATATTTAGAATTCAAAATAAAATAAATAACATAAAATAACATAATTCAGAAAACGAAACTTAAATTAATTCCGTGTGGCTCTGTATATCTCATTCTATTGACTTGTGTACGACTCGGTCTCAACGTTGTTTCAGCTAAAACACAAACTAATTATAAGGTTTTTATATCTGTGTTTTGCGGTAATTAATTAACAGAAATTTTCTTGCCAGCGGTGTCTTTTCTTGCGTTTATCTGGATACGTTTTTAAACAATCCTGAATAAATCCTGATAAAATCGATTGAAATACACTTCAATATGTATTTATAAGGTATGTAACACGACGCGGTAACCAAAAGTATTTCTGGTGTAAAGTTACGTAAAGTTATTGTCATACAACTTGAAAAATAAATAAAACCGCCTTAAACACTTACGACGAGCATTAAGGTACTCTACAAACAAATGTCTAAGGGCTAGTCATCCGTATCAACCAAGGTGCATTATGTAACAATCTAGTAATAGTGAATAACCTTTTGGTCATCTACAGCGAGCACTATAGTACTCTACGAACAGACAACTTCAGGTGGTTGACAATTACTAACAAGGATAACCAAATATAACACTCCAAAACACAATTACTGAATATTCGGACGAAATAATAAAAATGCGTAAAAATTATTTGCTGTTTACAGCGACAGGTAAAATGCAAGTCCCGATTGTTGCAATAGCCGGTCAGGAATTAATCAAGTCAAGCAAATGCTACAGGTACAAGCGGTAACTGTTAATTGGATCGCTGGTTAACTTACGGTTAGTTTTTAGGTTCGGCAGGCGATTTTCGGGATGTCCGAGGTGTCTTTAGAGACACCGCTAAGACGACGACAAAAAGATCCCATTCTAGACGGTGCAACCGCGTTTATATCCTTTTTCCTTTAATCAGTCCCGGTTTTAGAGCAGGGGTCGTCTTGAAACTGGTGGGATATACAAGGATGGGGGTAATGTCTATGCACCATTTTAAAATTTCTTTTTAATTTGTTTAAAACGGTGAACCTTATGTTCGTTTCGTTACAACATCTAGTTAATGATGATTAGATACATTGAATAGCTATTATTCTAACCTAAAATTTACTTATGAGTTAGAAAAAGATAGTTGTATTCCTTTTTTTAGATGTTCTTCTGATTAAAGTTATGGAAAATATTACAATTTTAACTTACTGGTACACTAAACCTATTGTTTCTAATAGAATCAATAATTATTTTTTTAGACATTTTCACAACCAAAAAATAAACGTAATTAAAAGTATGATAACAAAATCTTATACTACTAGTATACAATACAAAAAACTGATTAACATCCCAGGCCTAAGTAATAACATAATTAACATTTTAAGAAAATCGAAAAAAAATTAAAAACCACAGCTATGACTGTAATAAAAAAATTATTGATACTGGCTTAACTTTCCATCATGTCGAGGACAATCACCATTTTGCTAACCCATAACTTTTGGACGTAGAATTAAATCTAAACAAAAGATTAATATTTAAGATGCTTTTTATTAATTTATACAATAATAATGTAAATTTTAAGACCTATACACAAAATCTGAATCTCATTTATAACAATATTATAAGTAACTGTAAACGTATTCACTAACAAGTTTATTTGAACACTTTTTATAGCATTACGAACTACGATAACTTTATCAGTATGAATACAATTTTCCACTCTTACTAATTATCAAAAATACACTACTTTAGTTCACTCATTGTAGTTTATCTTACTTTAATATTTTTTTTATATCCCTTTTTGTATCATTAATTTAACGTTATTTATTATAAAAACCTAATAGGAGGACGTGTAAGAAAAAAATTAGTTTCTTTGGATTAAATTTAGTAGGCGACGTTTTCGTTTTCGTGGTCTTAAATGTAGTAACAACGTAAATTCCATTACCTTATTGGATAATTGAAGGCCTGATGAAGCAGACGCAGCAGTCTGTGTGTGTCACAAACATAAAATTTTGATTACAATAAAGTTTTCATTTTATTTGTTTTTTCAATTTTTTAAATATCAACACAAAACCATTATTATTACTTCAAATATTTATTTAAAAAAAATGTTTACCAGTAGAAGTACGAATGCGGTTTAACAAAATAACCGATTTTAATTTGCTTCTAATTTTTTTCTATTGTTCTTTCTTATCAATTTTTGTATTGTGCATGTTATTACTTTTTTTATTATATTTTTTTATAAACACTGTGGCGGTTATAATGACTTTACTTTGTAATCTGCATGCTTCTACAATTTTTTAAACATTTATATTTTTCAAGAACATCAAACTTAAGTATAGAATATGATGTAGCTGGCGGTACTAAATGGAGAATTTTGAATAATTTGAATGTCGATTGTAAACGTATATCTTGTCATAGCATACCTATAGAAGAAACTGCGCTAACCGGGTACGGTAACATAACGTTGACAATAATTCTGCAAATCCTTGGAAGATTTTTATGTTGCTTGTCGTAAAAACTGTACCAAATATAATCAATTCAACATAAAATTAGCTCATCTAGATCGTCAAAAATTTTATTAGTTTGTTGCGCTGTCTGAAGTTTAGAATATATTTATATTGCAATTAATAAACAACTATTTTCCATAAAAACCAAATTCTTCAATTTCTCTTATTAACCCAGACATTACAGATTTATTTTTTAGAAATAAAAATTTGTTTTTATTTTGAAAAAAGTTTTATTAGAGCTCAAAATGTTTATTACTTTTATTAATGATTGCATTGTAAATTAAAAAACCGCGGTCTTTTTAAAAGGTGGGTGTAATATAAAATACTAACGTGCTTAAATACTTTTAATTTTTATAATACAAAATATGTACATGTTAACTGTTAAAAACTAACTATTTAGTATGGTAATCTTTAAAACAATGTTTAGGGTGGAAACCAACATTACATTTTTGACACCTGAATTGCACTTTTTTATGGCAACAGGCACATTTAGTTTGTTTTCCTTGGTAGATAATTATATGATCCAGTCTATCATACCGATCATGCGGGTTATTTGACTATCTAGAACGTTCTAGGTTAGAGGGCCTTTTATGTGTTTCCAAAATATTTGTAACAACTGCCCTTTTAAAACTCAGTTGGTTTAATTTCCCACTCTGTTCTCTATGAATTTGCCAACCATTCTTCATTGACATATCAATGCAATGTGCAATAAGAGAAAAATGCCATTTCTTACCTCTGATTGAAATTCCTTAAAGAACAATGTTTTGGTCTAAACGATCAACTCTTCCCATGTTTTTATTATAAGATATTATGAGGTCCGGCTGATCAACTTGTATGTTCTTCTTTTCTTTCTGGGAGTAACGTTCTACTCGATGAATCGGGTCTGATGAAGTGCAATTACTAACGATTGATACAACACTGTTGTCGTTCCACTTGCAAACAAAAACTTTGGCATTTGTTGAGCGTCCCTAAGAAATTTCAAATATGCCTTTTGTCTTTTTTTTCATACCATATGAAGAAGGTATAGCCAAACAACGGTTACCTTATTACAAAATTGTATTGACAAGTATCACCCATAATTAGGGAAAAAAAGGTTAACAATACCATCTCTAGTTCAAAAGTAGTACCAAATTTTAGAAACATTTAATTACCGTCCTTCTAAAAGGGCGCTAGTAACATTTGGGTTAAAACGAAATTTGGTATAAGGTCTTGGGTTGCAGCTGACGTTAAAACAAATTATATGTTCAATTGTTACTTAAGCAATAAAGATCTAAACACAACTAATATGCTATTATCTGAACATGTTGTGACCAAGTTGATAGAACTTTTTCTAATAAAAAGGAGAAAAATTACTTTTTACATTTTTTAAGTTGGCCAAAAATTTGCAAAAAAAATTTACATTACTAGTGAGAACTGCGAATCGAAGTAGCAAGTATATACCAGCTGCTATATAAAAATTTACAAATGATTTTTATTCTACAAAAGTTTTTATGGCAATTTTTTTCTAACAAGTTATCAAGCGTAAAGATCAAAAAATGTGTGGATCTATAATATTCCAACAATTGATAAGAGACCCAAAAAACTACCAGAAAGCGTAAACATCCACAGCAATGCTAAATATAGTGTAGGTGTTTTTGATCAAATGGAAAAAAATTATATAACCAAATCGCCTTCTAAGGTTCATAAATTCATGAATAATTTACCATTTACCAGAAAGTAAAAACATGGCGGAAAGTGAAAATGTATTCAATTTGCTTCTCGTTAAACCGTGTCGGTCCTGCAAAATTATGCCTAAATCGGGTCCTAAATGTAAAAATTGTGGTTATTTTCTACATCCCGGATGTGTTAAATATATAAAAAATGTTAAAATTGTTGATGATAATAAAGTGATATGCTGTACAAGTGGCGAAGTTGGGCAGGCTGACTTAACCCTTTATAGGGCAGATTATGAAAAACATAAAACCATATGTTTTTTTACAGGTGTTTGTTGATTGAGGGTTTAAGATGGCAAAGTAAAAGAAAAATTCAAAAAAAAGGGTTTGATATATATTTTTTTAGCTGGTCGATATTTCAACCGGTATCTCATTAGGTGGAACACTATATCTATAAAAACACTGGTTGAAATATCAACATCTTTCTAGAAACGAGAAAGTAGTATACAACCTAACACAAAACTAAAAAAAATCTTTTACAACCCACTCACTTGTTGTGAATGGATCAAAACATGGTAGACATAGGGCTACCTGACAAGTTGTACTTGCTATGCTCGAACGTTTTTGTTTTTTCTCAGTGCTACACATTGCACCTTCGTGAAGAGGTAGGTGTTGGTAAGTGATTACCTACATTTGCCATTCGAACCATATTTTTGACACTTACTGATCTACCATCAATTTTTTTTATTTTATTTTTGCCTACTACCATCCACGATCCTTGTGATTTTCTTGTCAAAAAGTCTCCTATAAGTTGGTTTGCGAGTATGTTTCTAAATACATGCTGCGATTTTGGTTTCAATTTAGACTGGTTAGTGAAGCACCAATTTTATATAAAATGTAAGAGTTCACAATGGAAGCGTCAACCAGGTAATAAAACAGTTTCAACCACCATTTTTGTGACTTCCAGGCTATACTGTAACAGGAATGGAATTGATCAAACCGATCAACTCCACCCTTGTTTTTATTATAATCTTCTATGCTTTTTGGACATTCAACAGTGACCTTCACTCCTTCCTTTGTCATTCTTTGAACTGTTGATTTTTCTGTTGCTGAATGTATAGTAGAAGCAACTAGTACACATTTTTTTTCCTCGATCCTTCCATTTACTGACTGTTATGCTACTGGTACCGACAGTATCGGAATCGCCTGGTTGAAGGTCTTTATCTGGAACCAGCAACTCTTTCGGAAAATTCTTCCTGTTAGACCTCATCGTTCCGCATATATACATGTATATAAGGAATAATGATAAAAATAAATTTTGTTTTACTTCTTAAATGTATGGAAAAGGTTAAAAGAAGTTGTTTAATTTTATCAACATTGCTGTAGAAGTTAAACTAACTGATAAATTTTTATGAACACGTTGCAATGTGATTGCATATGTGTGATTATGCCAACTAAATCACAAATATTATCCTAGCGCAAACTTGTATGACAATTACAATTACTACATCGTAATCTACAATTATTCTTGTACTTACCCACGAATTTTCACTGAAGTCCTTCAAACAACAATACATAAAAATCCGCTTTCAGGTAGACCGGCTCACAACACGTGTAAATAACGCTAGGTGCAATAATGGACACTGGTTAAAAATTCAACCGGTTTCTCTCTCTCTTACTCGCATATAGAAATTGGTCGAATTTGAGACCAGTGTCTTCTTCTGCAATACACTAACGATCAACTGGTTGAATATTACACCGCTGTCTGTTTGATACAAGTTTTTTTTTACTTGGTTGAAATATTGACCAGTATCCTATAAAGGGTTAAGTGAAGTCAGTATTGACGCTACCAATGTCAACAGTAGTGAAGTAAGTTCAACTGAAATTAACTACTTAAAATCCATATTAGCTCACAAAGATCTAATTATTAGTAATCAAAAAGATACTATCGAATCACTAAAAACCCAAGTAGGATTACTTAATAGATTACTATCATCTACTTATTCTAATACGGAAACTGCATCTGTTCAACAAACTAATAAAATTCCATCATACAGTGATGTCATCAAAAATAAAAATCCCGTCAATAATAATGCAATTGAAACGAGTTCAAATAAACCAATTGCAGATAATGTATATAAAATAGTAACAACCGATAAATCAAAATCCTTGAAATTATTAAATAAACAAAAATCAAAAATACTTAATACTTAATTTAAACAATGATTTACTTTCAAATAATATGCAACTGAACAATATAGTACTTGATGAAGAATCGTTAATTAGTAATGCTAGTTACATTACTGTATCTAATAAGAGAACCAAAAAAACCAATAAAACTACCTTAGGAACTAATATTAATCAATGTGAAATAACAGCAGTAGCTAGTAGACGACAAATTTTTATCTCACGATTATCACCTAATACTACAGTAAACCAACTAGAATCGCATTTAAAAAAATAAAACATTACATTCTGTAATATTAAAAAATTACAAATAAGATCTACCGAAATAGCAGCATATAAAGTAACGATTCCTTCTACTGAAGAAACTGCAATATTTAATCCAGATAACTGACCTCAATTTGCAATAATTAGTCCATTTTATAATAACAGATATTTTCAAAAGTTCGAACCAATAAACCAATGCATTTCTAACAAAATAAATCAAATAGAAGCTAACATTATTAATACTTGTAAAATATTCTGTGTCTCAGAACATTGGCAAAATTACCTATTTATTGACACCGTAAAGATTAACGGATTAAATCTGAATAGTTATTTTTTTAGAAAAAATAAACTACATCGAGGAGTAGCAATATACGTATCTGATCAATTTAAAAATTTCTGTTAACCTTTAAGTAAAATTGAACGTTTTGCCATAGAAATATGTATATTGTAGTCATGTACAGATCACCATCAGGAGACTATGAACATTTTTTTAATTTATTCAACAAATTAATTGAAGTGCTTGATCCTAGTAAACATGCTTTAATTATATGTGGTAATTTAAACATAATTTTTTTATTATATTAAATTAAAAAACTTTTTTTGATATTATTGAATCACTAATATCGACTAATATCGTTACAACACATACTCGAATTTTTTTAAATGCAAAGACTGGACTAGACTATTGTATAATAAGTAATAACCTAAACTATAGTAATCATCAAATATTAAATTTTACCTTAAGTGACCATTTAGCTCAGAGCAATTAATAATCTAGGAACTAACCAAATGGACTTGATGTTACATAAAATAAATTGGAAAAACACCTCTAATAATGTAACCGATATTGATTAAGCATTTGATATTTTTTTCAAAAATTTGGAATATTGTTTTCAAGTAAGTTTTAAGCTAATATATCAAGTAGATTACTAGAACAACTCTACAAAGAGAAAAAAAAAGAACATTTTAAACACATTCAAGATGCGAAAAGCAATTACATGAAAACGATGATTTTAGCAATAATTTAACAAGAGGGAAATGGAGAGTAATTAATAACATTTTACAAACAAAAAAGCGCGATATTCATTTAACTAACATTATTTATAAAGAAAATGAAAACATTAAAAATCTGAAGCAAATATCTAACTTATTTGGTTCTTATTATGCAAATATGGCTGAACTAAAAATACATAAAAAGTACGGACACAAAGTTTCCACATCATGTACATTACCTGAAATATCTACAAATACCATATTCCTATATCCTACTAATGAGAATGAACTAAGTTTAGTAATACAGAAAATGAGCAGTTCATATGCAACAGGAAGTGATAACATACCGTCAGTAATTTTAAAAAAATTTAAACATTTGATTTCACCTGCATTTAGTGAAATAGCAAATATATCGTTTAAAAATGGAAATTTTTTTAAACCAATAAACAAAAAAGGAGGAAAAACCAAAATAGAAAGCTATCGACCTATTTCAATACTTTCCGTGTTTTCCAAATTGCTTGAGGGTCTTATGTACAAAAGAATACTAAACTTTATTATTAACAATGATCTGCTTAGTAAGAATCAGCACGGATTTCGACCTAAACCCTCAACAACAACAGCGTGTTGTACCTTTCTTGAACACACATTGAAATCTTGGGACAATGGACAACATGTATGTATACTACTACTAGACTTGTCAGCGGCTTTCGATACTGTGGATCATCAGTTTTTACTAAGCAAACTAGATAGAATGGGAATAAGCAGAATTTCTAACAAATAGTTGCGTTCATATCTTTAGCAGTGACACATAATTGTAGATATTAATAAAACAAAATAAAATAAATACAAATTAAACAATGGTGTTCCACAAGGAAGTAATCTTGGACCCATATTATTTGTGCTATTTAGAAATGATCTTCCTTAACATATAACAAATGGTGAAGTGATAATGTATGCAGATGACACATCGGTTATTGTATCTGCACCATCGCTTACAGAACTTCAGATAAAAGCTAATAAATCGCTTAATGAGTTTAACAAATGGTGTTATAAAAATTAATTAATTCTAAATCTAAATAAAAGTTACTATCTCTTAATTGAAAGACCTAATATCAAATATTTCAATCTTAATATTACGTTAGATGGGAAAGAAATAATGAGAATATCAGAAACTAAAATTCTTGGTGTGGTTATCGATTCCAAATTAAACTGGATGCAACATATTAATAGTGTTTGTAAAAAACTAAATAGAGATTATTATTGTTTAAAGTTGCTAAAGCAAACTGTGAATGGAGATGTATTATTAAGTTTTTATTATGAGAGTGCGTATAGTACTATCAAATATTGTATTGTTTTGTGGGGTCATTGTTTTGAAACTATTCGAGTGTTTAGAATACAAAAAAGAATAATTAGATTTAATTTCTTCTTGTATATTATGACGTTTGTATACTCTGCTGAGTCTTTCACAACAATAAAGAATAATAACAATAATAATAATAATAATTTATGTACACACAAAAACATAAGTTGTTGAAAAGATATTTTGAAACTTACCGATAAACTCAGTAATAAGTACGTACGTACAAGAAAATCGACTACATATCAAGAAGATGAACCACAATCGATTTTCTAACATTTAATTAATATAACAATTTATTAATAAAACATTGTTATTGAGTCTATACCTTTAAAATTATTGAAAACACAATGTCATTATTAAGTGAAAGCACGTGGTAAGTAACAAGTTATAAATATTTGATATTGATGTTAACCGTTTACATTTTATTGAACAATTACTTTATATCAATTTTTTGTAAATAAAGGTAAAAACAGCGGCAGTTCATGCTTAATACAAACTAAAAAATTTAAATTAGCAATGTTTTTTTTATTTATATAAAAAGTTTTATAAAATCAATCAATTTAAAACGCAAAACTAAAAGTTAAAGAAAGAGTTTAAAATAAATATATTCATCAACTTGTCAACTAAATTATAACAATACTTATTCTTTAAACTACTTTTTTTGTTTATTTACGTTTATTGCTGACTTTATTTATCTGCATAATTTTACTTTTACTTTATTTTTAGTTTTGTTTGAATTTGATTATGATTTTATGATAGTAAAAATACAACTAAATGATAGAATAAATAATACAGAATAAAAATAAAATAAAATAATAACTTTATTTGAGATTTTATTGTGCATTTATTAAAATAAAATTGCAAAACTTTATTAATTTTTATTAAAGTTAAAATTAACAATAGTATTTACAAAAATAAAGTAAAGTATCTTGTTTTTTCATTTTTCATCACTAAACGATTTTTTGATAAAATAAGTTTAATTGTGGTATCTGTATTAAACAAATTTATTAGTATTTGCATTTTTATAGATCTTATTTAATTATGTGCTTTTTAATGAATAGTTTTTTTAGCTACTCTAGACCAAACATGTTTAATATTTGCTAAACCTTTAATGTTGTCAAAATAAATTGCTTGTCTTGTTTCTATTAACAGGTTGGTTTATCAAAAACAAAAAAAGCTTGACGAACAAATTTATGTTTATTATTTTGATATGGTTTTAGTGAAAGACAAAAATTATATTGTTATTTGAAGTTTGTAATTGTAATGACTAAATTCTTACAGTTAATTATTTATGCACTTTTTTTATAAATATAAATGTTATGTTTAGATAAAACTATGCCAAAACTTGTTTAACTAATACTTCTAAAAACAGAAAGTTTATAAAAATTTTATTTGAAGAAACATTTTATTAATATTTACGGAGGAAAAACATTTTACCAAACCAAAAAATATACGAATCTTTTTTTAAACAAACTGCTTTGTTAAGTAGATTGTGCAGTCTTTTTACCAATGTTTATACTTGTGCTAGAATTTTTCATTTTAAATTAATAATTTCTTATTAAATGCACGTAGTACAGAAAATATAATAAATAAACATTACTAAAACTACAAAATATTTAACACATACTAAAGGACTTTAAATAGAAACAGATTATGTAAAAACAATTTTTAACTATGATTACAGATGAAGTTATATGTTAGTAAACGTATAAATTTGTTATTTATTTGATCAATATTATGAATGGTTTTGGTTTTGCTTTTTAATATTATATTTGGTTAATTGTGTATAGATAAAAAAAATTACCCAAATTGGGTTGATTTTAACGTTACATTTAACAAACGCAAAATGCAAATTTAACTTAATTTTCTATTCTCAAAAGCTATATTATGTTATTGATTTGATTTGCATAGTTTTTAAAAATTTACATTTTTGTAGTAAGAATAATATACAAAACCAAGGTAATATCAATAAATTTTTATTATTTAGGCTTTATCTGATTTTATTTGAATTTAAAAACTAATATATTAAATTTTCATAAAAATGTTTTTAATTATGCAAAAATTATTTATTTTTGATTATTGTCATTTTTAACATTTTTGGTATTTATTTAATTTAATGCCACAAAACTGTTATAAATAAACTAAAACAAATAATTTCTTGTTTGAAATTAGGTTCAATTAATCAGCAATAAAAAATATGCGTTTTAAAGTAATAACTTAAACATTAAACAAAAATTAAAACATTTCTAATTAAAGATAATATTTATCAGTTAAATTTTTTCTATTATTTAAAAAAAGTTTTATTCTGTAGAAAAAAACATCAACGAAACAAAAGGATTTTTATAATTATTTTTGTTAACATAATACCCAGTAAACACGGATTGAAACTGTTCCAGTCACAAAATTAAAACAATTGTTTCATTACGTTGTTTCGTGTTAGTTCCAATTTTATATCATTTACATGTAACTGACAGTGAATAAATTGAAAGAGTTCCGATTAATCACAATCAGTTTTAAACCGTTTCAGTACTTGCAATTTTTATCCCATAATCAGCAACCGTCTAAAAACTGATTTATTCAAACCGAATATTTTTGAATAACTAGAATTGTTTGAACATCGATTAAATAAAATTGAATTGTTTTCAAAACAGTGGAATCGTTCTATTAAAAACGAATACCTTGTGATTAGTCAGCATTAGTCGTTGCTATCATTTTGATTACTGTCGTCAACGCTTGCGCTGCAAATTAATATCTTTTCACTTGTTCCGTTGTAGTTTGATAAGTGATGCTGTGTGTACAATTACGAAATGGAACAATAAACGGTAAGTCGAAACATTTTATTATAATCCATAATTGTAATCGATATTATTATCATTTCTGTTCTTTATATATCATGTTTTAATTTGTATAAAAAAAATGTAAATTAATACACATGGTTGCGTTAAGGTAGATTATTGCGTAAATCTGATGTTACTTTAAGATTTATAATTACAGTTCAATTCTTCAAGTTTTCTATACGATTATGTACAGCTAAAGGTATTCACAGTGTTTTTATAACTTTCTAATGATTGCTAAAGTGATATTTATATTAAGTTTGTGTTGTTTTTGATTAAAAAAATGTAATTAATTTTGTGTAACTCTGTGGTTATGTATGTATATAAATGAAATATTTATTTCTATGTTACAGATGCGGTTAAAAGTTGCTACCCAACAGTGACTGATGCAGTTTTCGAGGCTTCCGTGAAAAGACCACATCAAAAAAAGTTGCAATATGTAAAAAACTCAATGTGATAATGTACAAAAAATATTTATTGTGCAATAAAATTTGAAACGTGCATTCGAAAATGTATTATTATATTATTAAAAGAATTGTTTTAGTTCATTATTGAAACAAGAAAATCATATATTTATTGATCATTTAGTATCAGTTCAAGAACGAAGCTTTTAAAACGTAAACCGAATGCAACATTTATTTTGCAACAGATTTTAATTTAAAATACCGAAACTATACTGATTCAAATAAGTGAAACAGCGATGGACTTATAGCTATTTTATTGCAGTTAGGTTTCTTTTATGTTTGAAACAAGAGTGAATCATAAATTTTTTGTTTTGAAACTGATACTAAACATTATCAATTTTGTGTTTGCTAGGTAGTTATTTATTTAAGAAATTTATGTGTAAATTAGGTAACTTTTTAGGAATGTTCTTACGTGAAAAAACAACACTCAATTCAGACGGAAACCAGTTGAATAAATTTTATTGTTTCTACATAGACTACGAGGCATTTAAAGTCTAAAAATTTCTTACAAATAGTTTGACGTTTATATTGACAAGTGTGCAAAAACTGTCAAAAGCGGTTTACAAATGCTAAAAATTAGATGTTATGACAGTTAAGAACTTTAACATAATTTTTATGTAATGTTTTTGTGTTTACTAACTTATTAAAATTTAAAAAAAAATCTAAATCTTAAAATGGTTTTTAAAAAACATTATTTATGTCTTGTTTATTATGCTGGTTTAATTGTGTGTTCTTACTTTGCTTAAACCTACATATAATATATAAACAAATATTATGATATTATTTTAGGATACCATTTTTATAATTTACATGTATGTACAGTACATACACATTAGTTTATTATGGGTAGAGTAATGGGTTGATGAAAAGTTTGTAACGTTTTTTGTTTTTAAGACAACACATATCAATGTCATCTTAATGTTATAGTATTGTCTTATTCAACATTTTTTAAATTCTTCAATTTGTTCTAAGGGTAATTGTTGGCTTAATAAATAAAAAAAAATACAAAAAACGAACATCTTTGTCATATCTTTTTATTTGAGCTTAACTAAAGAGCTAAGCTATCAGAGGCGGCTAGAAACACTTACGGAGAAAACGCTATTGTAAAAAGTACTGCTCAAAAATAGTTTTCTTGTTTCAAAAAGAAGCATTTAATATAATTTTTTTGCGTTTAAAAAAAAAGTACTTTGATAAAGACCGATTAAATGCTTCAGTTTGTAACATTTTACGTTAAGCAACTCAGGAATTAATCTATATACTAAATTGTGTACATTTGCCTTTCATGGGTAAAATTTGAATTGAGTGTTTAGGTACTACAACTTTTAAGCAAAAACAACAAAAATTAACGTATTACGATTTGTGTTTCTTTACTGGCTCTATTGTTTAGCTTTGACAGAACATTAGCCATTTTTAGCCCAAACTGTTACTAGAGATAGAGAATTGTGTTTGTACATAAACATCAAAAACAAAAAAAATAATTAAGTTTTTACAAACAAGCAAATTCTTCTATAAAAACTGGTGACAAAAGAAACGACTGACGCAACGGCGTTACGTGGTTTTGCAAGATTGAAATTCTCATCCGCATACTGCTCACATTATAAAGGCAGTTATTCAAAGACCTTGCTTATAAAGTTATTCTGCATCCGCTTATTTTCTTTTTCTGCAAACTATTTCCTTGAAATCTTATTTAATAACGCCGTTGTTCTTTAAAACTGGTTTAACAACTTCTTCCTCTCTATAAAAAAAAAGTAAATCAAGTAAATAAATAGTTAGAAGTGTTTTATGATTATATGAGCCTTGATCTTTTATAATTTATTTTATTTGCAGTAGATTTCAAATTTTATTTTATTTTTAAAAATAATTATATAAAACATATCTTGTGAAACAATAAAGTGTTTTTAAAGACAAAAAATCATTTACGTTATTAAACTTTATGCATAATATAAAAAAAAATTAAGTTTATAAACAACAGTATTAGAATAAGTTTTAATAGCTAGGTATGTTGTTGATATTTTTTTTATTAAAAGTTGATAAAAAATATGTTTTAGATACAGATTGTACAAAGTGTTGGCGATTTTAAGTGCTGTAGTGTAATTTTATGATTATCTATTTTTTGTCAAGAATGTTGTAATTGTTGACTATTTAATAAAAGCCAATTGTTTTAAAAACAATAAACGTTTTAAAAATTCTATAACAAAAATAAAGCAATCATTTGCATAAATACAAGTTAATAAATTTATTATTTAAACTAAACTAATTGCATTCAAGATCATGGCGTCATTTTAAAGAAAAATATTGCTGCAACCTGTTAAAGAACTTATATTTAATGGCCATCTAAAATGTAAAAATAATTTAAATGTTTTACGTAATTTTAAGCGTATTAAAACAGCGTTGTTAAAAGCAGAAAACAAAAAATGACGTTAGAAGGAAAAATCAAACTTTTCTAGTTTTTTTATTTGTTTTTATTTCAACGTATATTTAAGTTTTTACAAAATTAAAAAATTAGACAAAATGTTATTAAACGCAATAACATTGTTTTACTACAAAATTTCTGTATTTATTATTATAAATTCATTTCTGAAAACCATAAAATTTTGATAAAACTGGAACTTACAGTTTGTACAAACTTTAGAAATACGAATTAACACTTTTAAAACACCGGCTTACTTAAAGTACTACTAAGTTAAATCAAATACAAACATCCGTTATAAAAACAGTATTTAACTTTTATTTAAACTGTCACGAAAAACTTATGTTTTTTTATACAACAAAAATTTTACAATTTAATTACAAGATTAAAACTTTTCCGATATATATAGAAACTCCAGAACGGTGATCAAAAAGAATAAAATTTTTAAATTTCGATAAAGGAAAAATATAATAAATATTTGGAATAAGTGGAGTCAGTTCTCGAATTAAGTCAAAAACGTTAAGAAGATTGTCAGTTTAAATGTGCTACAATAAATAAAAGTACATTAATTGAAATAAATACCATTGTAGATAAACAAAAATTCCGGACAGTAAATACCTATTATAAGGATAATGATATATAAATTACTTGTAAGTAGTTTTTTCTTCAATACCGTTGCATTTTGTTAGTGTTAGTTAAAGGTAGTTATATTTATAATAACTAAAATAAATTGTGCAAATAAATACGTGTAAATAAACTTAGTTTTTAAAAGTTGTTAGAATATAGTATTTTTTGTTAATGTTGTTTAGCTTCAAATAAATAACAATATTTAAATTAAAAGAAAATATATAAAAAACATTTAATAACAACTGAAGATTTTAGCATTTTTAATTGTAGCTTTAAATTATCTTTACTATAGTTTCTAATTGTACCGTGTGCTAACCAGATCTAACTGTAACAAATTTATAATTATAAGTAATAAAAGTTATTTGTTTACTTTAAACTATAACATTGTGTTTCTGTTTTTATTTGCAAATTTTAATTATTAACATTTAAACAAAAAGTACTTGATTTTAGTTTACTTAATATGATAAATATTTTATTTGTTATCAGAAACAAAATATTATTTAATACACAAAAATTGAAAAATTATAGTATTTTATATTCGCATTTATGATTATAACGTAATTTATCCACTAGTGTAGAAAAATAAATTAATTATATTTAATATCTTTATTAACACTAACATTTATACAAAACAATATTTAGTTTATTGTTTTTTTGTGTTTTATTTTGTTTACAGAAAGAAGACGATTACTTGCTTGCATTTTTTTTCTGAAAAGAATAAACAACGTATCATAACGGGTAGTTGTTATGACAAAACTTGCTACGTTTCATATTTTTTTAAATAAATTTTTCTTATTGTAATTCCATAAATGTAAATAAAACGTTGTACTGCATATGACTTTGTTGTAACACTAATGGAAATTTTTTTGCTAAAATTTTTTTTATGATTGTAATTTTTTACTTTTTTATTACTCCTAATGTATACATTGGTACTTTAAATTTTTTAAACAATAATCCGATTATATATTAACGTTGATTCGTAACAATGTTTAAAATTAACAATAAAAAAATGTAAAACAGATTATTGTTGGTTTTACTAATTTTAATACAATCTAAATTTGCTATTGATAAAATCTACAACTATGATACTAATAAAAATTATTTTGAAATATAAAGTAATTTTATTGAACACCGTTTTTATGTAAAATTTATCATAGTGAAACGTTTGAGAAGTTATTTGCAAATTCAAGAGCTTTCTCGAAGTTTTTATCCATCTTCTAGAAGATATTCCAAAAGATAGGGAACACTCGAGAAGGATTTTAAAATGTGTATAAATACCGAAGAAAGAAATCGTAGGTCAGTTATTTCCGTAATGCGAATACAGCAGCGTTAAGAAGATTATTCAAGTTGAAGTAAATAAGTCGTTAGCGCGTGTGTGTACATAAATATACAGAGAATAATCTTGTACGTGATTTTAGTGTAAACAAGTGTGTGAAGCTATCCGCGGACTTTATCTTATCTTTATTAGTGTAAGTGTTTTTATTAAATATTATTAGATTTAATTAGTTCGGTTAATTTACAAGTGTAGATATTTCTAGTATAAGTAAAACATATTTTTAGTCGTTTAAATAAATTAGTCTCAATAATAAAATTCGTTCGAAATTGGTATCAGGTGTCCGGTTTAAAACCCGTGGAAATCGTGTAAATAGATAAAGCTGTTCGCGATTTTTAGTGTAAATATCATTAAGTAATATCGCTCCCGTAATAAAAACATTGATTGCGTAAATAAATAAAACTTTAGTTGGGGATTCGCGTGTTGTTTATAGCATTTAATCTTAGCTGTTAAACGAGTGTCGGGCTTTATTAAAATTTAGTTATATTAAATTTTTTCTTAATTATTATTTGTGATGAAATTTATGCCGGTTACGCGTTTGCAAGCAGTTAAAATGGATGCAAAGCTATTTGAATTTCTTGAATCAATAAAAAATGGTCAAGAATTTTTCAAATTTCACAAAAATTCGCAGAAAATAGAAGAAAATACTCACAAAATGGAAGAAAATTCTAGAAAAATAGAAGAAAAATTGTTGGAAAATTTTAGAAATTTAAAAGAAGAAATACAAACGAGCATAGAAACCCAAATTAAAATTGTTCAAAAGGAAACTCAAACAAATATGATAAATTTAAAAGAAGAAATTTGCGAATATGTGAATGACAAAATAGAAGAAGTACAACATAAATTAGAACAGAAGTTAAAAAAAATTCAAGAACCATAGAAGACAAGCTAGAAAAAAAATTGAGAGAAAGAATACAAATTACAAATTCTTAATTTCACGATTAGAAATGAGATATGGAAATGCTCATTTTCAACAGGTGTATCAAGCTCAAATTAAAAATCGGATTCAGAAAGCTGATGAAAGTCCTCAAGAGTTTGAGGCTGACATCGCTAGATTGACACGGCTTGCGTATCCTACAGCACCAGATACCTTCTTGGAGCAGTTGGTTATTCAAACATTTGTAGACGGCCTCCGAGACAACGAAACGCAGCAGACTCTCCAGTTTACGCGACCGAAGACGTTGGATGACGTATTAACCCATGCTTTGGAGTTCGAGGCGGCGAAACAAGCGTTGCACCAAGGCAGCCATAAGCTCTGTTGTGCTGCAGAAGTATCCTCACACACAGAAGAAAGCATTGAAGACATAGTGCGACGGGTATTTTAGGAACGAGTAGTTACTGGTTGACACGGAAGCGACGAAGACCATCATTTGTTCTGACATCTTATTGGAAAACGAGAAGACATTACCAGTTACAGTACGACTTCGAACGGCAACGGGCGAAAAAATACCTACTCACGGACATGTCAAAGTAACCATTGATTTAGGGACCATCAAGTACTGGTAGCCGACATCACGGAAGAAGTTATCTTAAGAATGAACGTGATAAAGAAGTATGGGTTTTATTTGAATATGAAGAACGATGTCCTAAAGATCGAAAATGAAGAAATTCCTTTTCATTCGTCAGAGAAGGCAGCCGTGCGAGTCTTATTGAGTGAAAACGTGATTTTGCCTGCAAGGACGGAAAGTGTGGTAATGGCACGCCTGGATGGAAATCTCCGAGAAGGCTACATACGCGCGATTGAACCAATGGAGGGCGGCTTAGTTGAAAGAGGACTACTCGTTGGCACGAGCAAAGAACACGACGCCGCCAGTAAGGATCTTAAACATCAACTCAGATCCTGTAACGTTGAAAAAGAAGACCGTAGTAGGCCATTGCATACCAGTAGCTAAAATTGTGAGATGCGTGAATTCGAACGAAAATACGTCGCCGAAGAAGTGTCCACAACATCTATCTATCTATCTTTACCACCAAATGCCAAAACTTCAGCCAAGACCATCTAGCTAAAGTTAAAGTGTTGATCCAAGAGTATCAAGATGTGTTTGCGCTGGAGAGTGTATACAAAGAAAGAACTAACGTGGTGAAACATAAAATTAATACCAGAGACGCTCGGCCGATACGACAACATCCACGCAGACTTCCTTTGGCGAAAAGAGAAGTCGAACAAATAATTACGGATATGGGGAGAGAAAGCGTGATTGAACCTTCAAGTAGTTCATGGGCATCCTCAGTAGTACTCGTAAAGAAGAAAGATGGATCAACGAAGTTTTGCGTAGACTACAGGCAGCTAAACGACGTGACCAAAAAAGACAGCTACCCTTTACCCAGAATTGACGATACGCTAGACACCCTGTCAGGATCCCAGTGGTTTTCTACGTTAGATTAAAAGAGTAGATACTGGTAGGTAGAATTAGAACCCAAGGATCGGGAAAAAACAGCTTTTACGATTGAAACTGGTTTGTGGCAGTTCACTGTAATGCCCTTCGGCCTGTGTAACGCTCCTGCAACGTTCGAGCGTTTGATGGAGACCATCTTGCGCGGATTGTCTTGGAAGACGTGCTTGGTTTACCTGAACGACGTGATCGTGGTAGGAAGGTCGTTTAAAAAACACTTGAACAACGAAAAAGAAGTGTTCTAGCGACTACGTGGGGCTAACCTCAAACTGAGCCCAAAGAAGTGCCACGTATTTAAGAAAGAAGTGCAATACCTTGGCCACGTCGTATCTAGAGATGGAGTAAAGGCTGACCCAGACAAAATCCGAGCAGTGCAAGCATGGCCAAGACCAATCGACAAACATCAGGTCCGAAGTTTCCTTAGGTTGTGCACCTATTATAGACGATTTCTACCCGTATTTGCTAATATTGCCAAACCTTTGACGAAATTGACGAAAGAAAGAGCAGAATTTAGATGGAATGAATACTGCGAAAATTCTTTTTATTAACTAAAACAGGCCCTAGTCACTTCGCCGATTTTGAATTATCCAAGAGAAGATAGAAAATTTGTTTTGAATACCAACGCAAGCAATCTGGCCAAAGGCGTGGTCCTTTCGCAGGTTCAAGATGGACAAGAAAAGTTATCGCATATTTTAGCAAAGTTTTGTCTAGGCCAGCAAGGAATTATTGCGTGAATAGGAGGGAGCTGTTAGCTGTCGTGAAGTCCATCAAAAATTTCTACAAATGTTTGTACCACGCCGCTTTAAAATGGCTACTGCAGTTCCGTAACCCGGAAGGACAAGTGGCAAGATGGATCGAGAGACTGCAAGACAGAATACCGTGCCGGAAGCAGTCATCGGAGCGCTGATGCCTTGTCCAGAAGACCATGTCCGGCGGACTGCAGCCATTGTTCCCGACTGGAAAAAAAAAGTTGAATGCCCCCGGAGATTTGCTGTGTTTTTCGAGCAATGGTTGGTATAAGTCGTTTCTTAAAAGAAATCTAACATTATCTTCTCGAACTGCGGAATTTGTAACAAGAAGAGTTATATTTGGAACATAAACAATATTTAGATATATTCAAAGACCCATCACGAGTGTTTAATGGAGACGAGATCAACTTTTATCTGTGTCCTAAAAACTCAAAAGTTCTTGCTCCCAGAGGTGCTCGTAACGTCTATGAAATTGAAAACGCTACTTCTAAATCTACAATAACGGTTATGTTTACTTTTTCGGCTACAGGTTTAATAACGCCTCCTATGATAATCTACCCTTACAAAAGATTACCTAATTATATTGTTCAATCTGTTCCAGAAGACTGGGGAATAGGTGCAACAGATACAAGTTGGATGAAAGCTGAAACTTTTTACGAATATGTTTCTCAAATTCTTTATCCGAGCTTAGTCAAAGCTTAAACTAAATTTCCCGTAATTCTTTTCTTAGATGGTCACAGTACGCATCTAACTTTACAACTAAGTAGACTATGTACGGAATTCATATTATTTTAACATGTTTGTATCCAAATGCCACACCTATTCTTCAGCCCGCAGATGTAGCTGCATTTCAACCACTAAAAGCGGATTGGAAAAATGCAGTAAACGCTTGGCGAAGAAATAATCAGACTGACTCTCTATCGAAAGAAAATTTTGCTCCTATTTTAAAATCAGTTTTAGATAACTTTAAAAACCCAGTTGAAATTGTTAATGGTTTTAGGGCTTGATGGCTTTGTTCATGTTTTGACTAAAAAAAATGAAGAAAACTCAGTTCAAACACAGGTCAAATCTTATAAAACTGTATTGTCTTATGAAAAGTTAATTGAAATAATCGGAACAGAAAAACTTGATCAACTTACTGAAAGCCAAGCATTAAAAGAAGAAGATATTGTACTTAGTAAAATATATAAAGCATTTGAAGAAACAGTTGACTCGAAAAATTTTAAAGAGAGAGAACATCAGATCGATGTTATTAACAAGACAATAAATGTTGAAATTGAAACAAATACCACTTGACACAAAAAGTGCAATCGTACTAGTTCAAAATGTAAATAAAAATATAATCAATACCAATCGGGACTAAGATAATGACAAAAACATTATTTTAGACACTTACTACATGTTAGATACTGATATTGAAAATTGTAAACTTTGATCTGAAGATCAAAATTGTCAGACCTTTAATATTCAAGATATTCCTGTCATTGTATCGGATGAATTGCCTAACTTTAATTGTCTTCCTAAAAGCAGATCTCCACTCTTTGAACAAAGTGTAAATGATGAGCAAGAAAAATCGCTAAAAAATATTTTGCATTGGCCACTTACACCTCAAAGAAAAGGAAAGAGAGAAATTGAACGCAATCCATTTGTACTAACATCTACACAATGGAAAAAGTTAAAGAGCGACAAAGAAGAAATAAAAAAAACAAAAAGAAGTTGAGAAAGAACAACGAAAGCAAAAGAAAACAGAAAACCAACTATTGAAAGAAAAGAAAAAGTCAAAAAAATCAAAAGTTTTAAAAAAAATATTAAATTATTGCACAATACAACACAATCGGCGCCATTATTTCCTAGTGTAGATGAATCCAAATGTCTGGAAAAAAAATTAAAAAATTCTTAATGCAAAAAAAACGTTATTTCCAGAATTTCCTAAAGTTAAAATATTATCAAACATATTGTTAAGTTCACAAACTAAAATTGTTCATGAAACTTTAGATAATAGTGGGTTGCTTTTGAGCATGAATACGATTCTCAATCAAAGGTTATGTTATAGTTGTACTTTTAACTTTACAATAGACCAAATAGGAGTAAAATGTAATTCTTGTATAAGAATTTATTTTATCTTAATTAGTGTAAGTGTTTTTAATAAATATTATTAGATTTAATTAGTCCGGGTAATTTACAAGTGTACATATTTCTAGTATAAGTAAAACATATTTTTAATCGTTTAAATAAATTAGTTTTAATAATAAAATTCGTTACAATAGTTTAAATATTACAATTGTACTAATCTTATTCCGCTTTAATTTAAGAAAAAGCATTGTTATTAGTCTGCTAGAGAATCATATACTTGTCAAAATTTTTCAACTTTTTAGTTATCACAACTATCTAACTTATTTTGTATTTTTCTTAAACTTAATTTGTTTGACATTTTATACGGCTGTTATCACAAGCTTATGTGCGTGATGCCTTAGATACTTTACTGTTATATACAAACAGTTAAAGTTAACAAATTATGTAAAAATTATACAAAAAAAACACAATATTGTAACAATTTTAAAAAGTAATTTATTTCAACTTATTATTTACTATCATTTTAAATGTAACTTAGGTTTAGCTAAACAAATAAGATGTAACGATAACAAAGTTAACCCACAAATAATTTATATATGATTATCACTTAATAGTAAGAAACGCTATCTACAGATAAGTTGCACTTTTGTTTAGCTACACTGGTATTTATTTTATTGGCACGCGTTTTACTTTATAACACTTTATTTATTTGAACTGACACAGTATTTTTAACACTTTCAAACTTTTCAGTAGACTAGTGTAATATTAAATATATGTACATTTTATATTTTACGTTATCTTAATCTAGAACATTCCACTTTTTCCGATTATCGTCTCAAAGTTTTCAAAGCGGAGACACTTTAATATACTAAATGTAAGCTATGCTTTTCCACTCGGTATAAGATGTTAAATACATCAAAACCAAGACGTTACAAATACTTGTGGTTATAAAACAATCTGATTTTTTAATTCATCTCGAAATTTATTCAACGCGAAAGAAATTATACTGTTAATTATCTAACTTTTATAAATCAGTATTATAAGTTTAGTAATTGATGTAATTTATTTCAAATTTTTTACTAACAAATATTAGCAAAATTTTATGCTGTTGTAATATATTATAGAAAGAAACGTGAATGTACTACCAATCTAAATATAATTAAAAAGATTCGTTAGTGTCACATTAGTGCCAGCTGGAATAATGCTGTTTTGCAGTATTATGTTAATTCCTTTAAACTAACTAAACTTTACAGTGCAATAAACCCAACGGCGAGTTTTACGTTAATTACAGTTAATACATGTACTTATGTACCTCATTCGAGTTTGTATTTACGGAAATAGATAGTATAAACTTTTTATTGGTTATTTTTTATTAGACATAGACAACGTTTTTTGTTAACACAAAATAGCTATTACTAAAATGTTTTTAAGTATATTGTTCATTTTGTAACTCTATGTTTTATTTAAAATGTAATCGCTTTTATTTCAATCAAAATTTATTTGTTGTACGTGTTGTATATGAAACATTTATGGTAACACGTTGCAGTTAGTACAGTAAATAATATATCAGTATATCGATTACTTATATTTGTTATGAATACGTTTAGCTATTAAACTTTTAATTGAGTTTTTCTATGATTGTTGATAAATTAAGATTATTTTTATGTGTTACTAACATTATTTTTTATAAGTAAACATAAAATAATATATGTATGCACAAAATATGTCTAGCTATTAACTAATCAAATATTTTACGGTACTTTGAACTAAAATTGCATACAATAAAAATTAAAATTAAAAACACGGTAAATTAAACGAAAATGTTATGTGTTGATTATATCTATGTATAATGGTCTAACAAATACTACGAGATTGACACTACAATACAATGTTGTTTCAAGTTTGTTTACATATTATTGTATAGGAAGGTTAAATTAGTTTTCTTGCATACTAACTATTATTAAATTCATTTTTTTTCAAACTTCTGTAGTGAGATAGATACTAATAGTAATTTTAATTGTTACGATTTGATTAATTTTAAAACTTGACGTTTAAATTAATTTAACCTGGTTAGACAAGAATGAATGCACAACTTATGTTGAACTGTAGCGTTCTGTAGTTTTATAAATGGACCTAAAATGTATACGACTTTCTTTGTTTTTATAGTACTGTGTATATCTACTAATATAATAATAATTGTTAAATATCTCGAGTCAATATAAAAACTTAACGCAAAATACATTTGTTGTACAAAATACAAATTATAAGCTTTTTACATTTACTTCTACTAGTTTCAACGACGTTAGAAACATAATACATAATCTAAAAACTAAAAAAACCTTAGACTATTTTGGCATGTAAACTTTTATAATAAAACAAATTGTAAATTTGAAATTAATTCCATTAACAAAATTAATCAACCAAAACTTAAGTGAAGGGACCTTCCTTGACTTGCTTAAGATTGTAAAAGTAATTCCTGTGCATAAAAAAGGGACCGTAAAACCAAATAATTTTAGGCCAATATCACTTGTTCCTATAATTTCAAAAATTTTTGAAACCGTATTAAAGTTGCAGATTAATCGATATTTTGAAAATAACTTGTTTTATTATGGACAGTTTGGTTTTAGGGCAAGTAAATCGACTAACGATGCAGTATTGCAGTATTGAATTATTAAATTTAATAATAGACGGTAAAGAAAAAGATAAATACGTAGGAACACTATTTTGTGATCTTCAAAAAACATTTGATTGCATATCTCATGAATTGCTTATACAAAAATTGCAATTGCAAAACTTTGATTGCAGTAGTTGTAAGCTAATGAGTAGTTACCTTAAAGATAGAAAACAATATACATTTTTAAACGAGATTGCTTCAACCGTTGAAACTATAAACATTAGAGTACCTCAAGGTTCTGTTTTAGGGCCTACGTTATTTTTAATATACATTAACGACTTGGCATATTATTTAAAAAGTACGGAAGTAGTACTTTGTGCAGATGACACAACTTTACTTATGTCACATTCTAATTTAAGTGAACTACAACCCAAATTATCAGAAGTTTAGTCACAGGTACTTTATTGGTTTAGAAATAACAAATTACAACTGAACGAAGCAAAAACTGTTAGTATGATTTTTACTAATAAATGTCTAAACAACTTTAATAACTCAAGCTCAGTAGAGTACTTGGGTCTTCATCTAGACCAAAAATTACAGTAGAACAAATATATTGATGCAATTTCAAATAAACTAACACAAACTATGTTTGTCTTACGTAACCTAGTAAATGTACTACCACTAAACATTGTTTTAAATGTATATCACTCGCTTTTTTTATCATCACCAAATTCATGTAGAATATTTGACCTTCAGAGAAAAATAATTCGCATCATGATGAGAATGAAATATCAGTCTGATGTTAAACCTGTGTTTGTAAAGTTAGGTTAGGTTTCCTTGTTTATACATATACTCATTTCTGGTCTATGTTGAAACTAATATTAAACAATTTATTAAAAATGAAAGTATTCACCATTACAACACGAGAGATGCTTCTAACTTACGAATATACCTTACTATAGGCTATTATCAAACCAATGTGGTTTTAATTATCTAGGGCCAAAGTTGTTTAACGATTTGTATGAAGTACTTAAAAATCTTTCAGATACAAATTTCAAAAAAGAAATAAAAAAAACATTAATCAAAAATACGTTTTATAGCATAGACGACTTTTTTGCTATACAAATTTAAAAAGTTATGTTAGATACATATAGGTATAATGTGTAAAACTGTGATAAATGACATGTAAACAAATGTCAATATTTGTAATGCATGAATAAAGTATTATTATTATTAGTAGTAGTCCACTCTTAGCATCAACATTGAGACGCGATGCTTTGGTTGTAAAACTTTAATATCGTGAATGACCGTACTTATTTACTTTCTCAAATAGGAGTTTTGTTTAGGCAACTAGTATTAGAAAACATCTCAGTTGTGTTGCTAAGGCTTAGGTTCTCTTTTCTAACTGATGTATGGTAAGAAACACAAAGAAAACAACAAAATCTCAAAACATCGAACTTTATTTGACACAAAAGATTTTTAAGGCAGAAAGTCACCTTTGAAAAGTTCAAATAATAATATTGCGCTCACTAGCATGTTATGCGAGGTCAGAAAATTGTGATTCAAGTCTACTGACTGTTAGTTTCTGCTGGTTTATATACAGTTAAGAGCATTCGGATAAATATAAAATTTTCTCTAGACACAGTCAATTTTAGAGCCAAAGTGGAACTTTAATCAGACTTTGATGTAATACGCTTGGATTAAATAAATCATTCAATGATTAAACAAACAATTTATATCGCGTGATCTCTCACAATTGTTTCACCACAATCTAATTAATTGACACGTATTTTTAAAAAGACAAGAGAAATGTGCATCCATAAATTAAAAACTATTTTTGTCAACAGTTTGTCGCGTTCGCGATTCCTTGTCATATCTAAAGAAGATTTACAACAGATTGGACTCGCATTAAATACATTTGGTGACGCGAATTAATCGACATGTCTATTAATTAAATTCTCAAGGTGTTCTTAGAATTATTCTTTGGCGCAAAAAAAGTAAGTAAGTAAAACTACATCTTATAAGCGACTTGTTAATTACTAAAGACAAAAAAAGTGTTAGAATATTAAAATATTGGCTCTCTCAGTTTACAATAAAAAAAGAAACAAAAAATTTTGTTTAAACGATAGAATTAAATTTAAATAATCATTCTCAATTTTTTCGCGTTAGACAGTTTATCACATATCTTGTACAATAATTAAATAAAAAACTTATAAACGCATATCCAAATAAATATAACTAATTTATGACTTTTTATATACCGGCTAATCATCAAATTAAAGATCACGGATTGCGGTTTGTTGAGTCTTGAGTGGACGCAGGTTGGCAACCACGTAACAATTTGTCACTAACTAATAACTATACATAAAACGTACACTTAAAGGAAAATAATAATAATAAATGTACGTGAAAGAAAATAGCCTGTCAGTAACTCTCCTTTTCAAAGTACGAAAGAAAACCCCACCCGTCAGTAACTTTTCTTCGGATAAGTGAAAAAAACCAACGCGTAAATACTTTTTCAAATAGGTAAAAAAAGTTAGCGTGTAAATTAACACCCTTGCGCGAGTTCAATAAAGAAAACATACCGACAGTAGCTTCTTTTTTGCGAGTAAATCAAAAGAAGAACTACCATATGCAACTTTCTTCATTTTTGCACCGCATCAGGGTGTTTAAAACTCTCCTTTTTTTTATGCAACTTTGACTTTATTTCCTAAAACGCTTTTTTCTGATTTGTCAAGTTCACGAACCCTCTCAGTACTAAATCTGCTAATTGCGTTTTTTTTATTTTACTCAATCTGTTGAATGCGGCGTTATGCTTCATTCTACTCTTAAGGTGTTACGACGTTTTGTTACTAGACGGCGCTGCGTGATGAAATGGAATAAAAATTTACCGATTCTACAATTTTGCTTCTATTAATATCAAACAATTGCGCTACTGACTATAAGAACTTCACTGTAGCACGAATCCTTTCTCTAGTCTTAACAGACTTATAACGATAATAATCTTTACAATTGCTTGACGGTTGGTACAATTTCAACATTCACAATTTACTTAAAATTAATTATACATACTTTTGTCCTATGTTGATAACTTTACAGTGAAATCGTTTATTACCTTAACTAGCAATTACTGATTTATTAAGAAACTTTATAAACCATATTTATTAAATTATTTCTTCTTTTACGCATTTTAACATTTGAACATAAATTATCGGTTAAGTTAATCTTGTATAGGCAAGTGTTTAATTAAACTACATTATTATACGAAATGATATTTTCGTATTGTATTTGTAAACAATACAAGTAAAATAAAACGTTAAAACTATTTGTTTTTATAGTTATTCTGTTAAAAAGTATTAGTTGAACAAACATTGTAGTTTAAAATTCTATTAAAATTTGTTATTAAAAATTAAAAACATAAAATTAAAAATGCATTTGACATACGTTTTATAAGATTTAAAAATTTAATATAGAGAACGTTGTAAAAACAAAACGTTTTAAATTTCTTTATTTAATTGATAATTAACTATAAATTTATTATAAATTTATAATTATACCAGTTACAATATTTTATACTTTTGTTTAATTAATAAAGAAATAAATACTAGTAATTTAATTTTAAGTTTTTGTGTTTATAATGTTTTAAAACCAGTTTTTAACTTCATAAAAGTAAAAAATAATATAAATATTTAATTATGTTAACACGTTTATTTTTAATTTAGTTACATTTTACGTAAGCTCAAACATGTTTTATGCTACATTAATTTTTATTAAATTTATGTTAAATCTTTTATATAAATACAGTATGTTTAAAATAAACACTTAAAGTATACTTTAATATAAATACTATATCTGTTTAATGTTTCATATCGTTTTAATTTAAACTAATTAAAATTATGCTTCAATAAGATCAAATAAATATCTAATCTTAACCTTAGGTAAATTTGTACTTTAATATTTAATAAAGTGCGTTAAATACGTAGTGAAGTTTAAAATCAATCTATTTAAAACATCTAACTTAGTAAAAACAAGTGTTGTTACCTATATATATATATATATATATATATATATATATATATATATATATATATATATATGCATTTGTATCCTCTTCGTCTCCGCATATCTTTAGGACGCCCATCCATCCGGTAGAACAAATTATGTTACACAAGTTTTTTCCTGTATTTAAGGGGTCAGGTGTTACACCATTTTACAGGCAAAGGTAGAGGGGTAATGATATCACATGTTTTTTCATACAAAATACAAATCTGTATTTAGTACTACCCTATCTCCATATGGGATTATGACGCTTTCGCCTCCTTATATATATAATTGTAAAATGCTACGGTTGAGTTCACCTCCAGCGGCGCTGCCAAAGTTTAAAATTATTTTCAACGCATTTGACAAAACAGCTTATGCACGCTGTGATAATACAGCATCATATTTTGTACTTGTGATTTAGTTTTTACAGTGGTACAACTTAATTTTTAATTATTGTGTGCAGACAGTGTATTAACATTGTTTTTGAGTATTGTGCAGTTAAAGCAGACTGCTGCAATAAATACTTGTTCGCAGTAAGTAAAGTTGGTTTTATTACAAAATAGATGTATTGGCGTATTGCTGAGAACTCAAAATATTCTAATAACTGCTTAGGTACGTCTTTTCAATTACTGTGGTGTACAAAATTCTTGACAACGTTTAAATGTTTTATCGCCAAATTCATTTTTTATTTTGTATTATTTTTATGATTATAGATTATAGTGGTAAATGTCACTGAAAGAAAAAGTGTAGCCAAGATTTGCTGAGTCTTAAACCGTCTTCTCGCTTCATATTACATGGATGTTTTTCTATTTCCACAGCTTCGCGGATTAGTCTGGGAAAGTAGAAAGGAGTTCTAGCTAACACTTTAGTTTAATCAAAGTTCAGCGTGTGTCCTTGGTTTCACATGTGTTCTGCCACTGCTGATTTAGTAACTCTGCGGTGTTTGCAGTCAGCCATATGTTCTTTTTACTTTACATGTATTTCAGTTATAAACCAACGTGTTCAAACAAGTAGAAGGAGCGGCCTTGCGTTCACCGCTCTCTCCAGTTATAGCCAATTTACATGGAATATTTTGTAACTGATATTATGAAAAATGTTGAGTTAAAACCAAAAACTTGGTTTAGATATGTTGATGATACGTTTGTTGTATGGCCTCATAGCAAAGATAAACTAAATCAGTTCTTTCAACATCTAAACTCTGCACATAACAGCATTAAATTTATTATGGATTTAGAACACAACAACAGCCTAATCTTTCTTGATGTACTGGTGAGAAGGTAAAATAACGGAAAATTGGGGCATTCAGTTTATAGAAAGAAAACGCACAATAATAGATACTTAAACGCAGAGACTCTGTTTTGCATACTTTAGCCAAAAGAGCTATACGTGTGTCAGATAATGAAAATCTACAAAAAGAAAAAGTAACACTGTTGGAATCCCTAGAACAAAATGAATACGGGTTTAAAGATATCCAAAACGCATGGAAAAGAGCAATAAATCTAAAAGTCAAAAAAGACTTATCACCTCCTACTAGCACCGCTTATTTACCTTACTGTATGGGTTCAACAGGCAAAATAAACAGGGTGCTAAAGGAATATAATATTAAAAGTGTTTTACGACTAAGGATATCCTGAACACCTGGTTTACATTTGCTAAAGACAAACAAGGGGCTCTAAAACATGCCGGAGTTTACAAAATTCCTTGTTTCTGTGGATCAAGTTATATAGGATAAACGGGACGCTCTATTGAAGTTGGAGTAAACGAACATATGGCTGACTGCAAACACCGCAGAGTTACTAAATCAGCAGTTGCAGAACACGTAAGGAACCAAGGATACACGCTGAACTTCGACCAAACTAAAGTGTTGGCTAGAACTCCTTTCTACCTTTCCAGACTAATACGCGAAGTCGTCGAAATAGTAAAACATCCATGTAATATGAATCGAGAAGACGGTTTAAGACTAAGCAAATCTTGGCTACCAGTATTATATCATCTAAAACAAAGATCAACCTTCTTGGAAAGGACACAAACACTTACTTCAAGTAATAACGATGTCAGTCAAGCGGTAACGGAAAGATAAGATCCGTTAATCACGCTAATCGCTATTGGTGTAAATATTGTCATTTACACTTTTTCTTTCAGTGACATTTACTACTCTGAAGATGCAAGCTGCAATGTCTTGCGAAACGTCAGTTTGTTTGGGTTCACGAACGACAATACTGCAAAGGCCAAGTTCTACTTCTTGTTTTGGCTGTCAAGAAGAGCCTAGGACCAAGCCTAAGTCTGGGTGTTTAACTACGACGCGGTCTAAGCCGAAAGTCGCTTATAATTATAACAACCGCGAAAGCTTAAGATTTTTTGTTTAAGTGCAAAAATACTTCTAAAATTGGCTATCAAATGTAATCAGCGAAAGCAAAATTCTCAAGAAATTTGAAAAATCTGAAGTTGCGTACTTAATACTTAATAATAATGTGTTTGACTATTTGTTTTCTTTTTTTATTCTCTCTACTCTCTACCGGCTATGAATCGTTAGATCCGTTTTACTGCAGCCACAACTCCGATGAAGATCCGACCTTTCATTCAGAAAAGTTGCGCTTAAAACTAACTTTAGTGAATAATCTACTGTTAAAATTTTTTTCTTTAAAAGCAAACAATGTTGCAGTTAAAATAGCCCTTTCTAAGTGGATAGACCAACCAATTAAGCATTATTACTAAAGAACGGAAAAGTGCATTTTAAATTTTTTCTTGTTTTTTGGACAAAGTGCATTGTTGTAAAATTACTGCTCCAAGCTAAAAACACATTCCTCATACCTAAAAAGAGAATTAAGGTAGTTCTCTCACGTCGCTCATTTAGTTTATAGCTTTGTTCTCACGGTTTGTAAAAATTTCCAATATTGTTTCTCTTATAGTAGCTAATGCTAAAACAAGTCTAGTGTCGTTTTTTTTTAATTTTTTTTAAATTAAAGTTTGATTAATTGGCCAAAACATAACTAACATTATCTGTGTCGTGCAGCAGTTATTTTTTATTTTTTTTTAAAGTTGTAGTTTAAAAAATGTAAATTTATAGCAAAGTAAAATTCATAGTATGGTTTGTTTTTAACTATAAATATTGGAAAATAGATTTAAAAAATTGTTTTTTACTACCTACAAATTTGCTAACGACAGAGTGGTGCTGTTTACATTTAAAATCACGCTATCAGCATTTTGATGTCGTCCACTACTGGCTTCATAAGTAGATGCTTTTTTAGACTTATAACTCTTTGTTTCCGTTAAATGTACAAGAATTTATAGACTTGTTACTTGAATTAAGAAGTGAAATGATGCCGCAAAAAACAAATATTTGTTTATTTGCAACTCTGATGCAGTTAGTAAAAATCAAAGTGCCCAATTTGCCAAATTCATGGGTCACACAGTAAAAACTTACCATAAATTTTACGAAATAAGTTAAAAAGCGTACTAAACGGTTAAGGTTGCAACATTGTTAACGTTATTTGACAAAGGGGACCAAATTGAATCCAAAAAGAAGGCATTAACTGTCATTAATATTAATTCTGATGAAGAGGGCATGCTACCGAACTCACCACTGGCACCCGTACAAAAACAAACCTTCGACTACAAAAGACTGTGCAGGAGAAAAAAGTTGTAGTTTATCAAGTTCTAAAAATGTTGCAAAAATAGAAAAGAAGCAGAATAGTTAGAAGAACAGAGAAACAGAAAAAAATGGTGTCGTCACTTTAAACAGCATGCTAAAAAGAAGTAAGCTCTAAAAATGCTTGGGTGTATGAGCCTATAAACCAACAGAAAGTGAAGACTTTTGTTTATAATATATACAAAACAGCAGAAAAATAAAAATACGTAGTCATTTTGACATAATGTCATTATTTTATTATTTGTATTGTATTGTTTTCATTTTATTACTTTTATAATCTTTGTTAAATAAACTTTATAACTGCGTGTTATTTATTTAATTGTAACTAAACAGCTACCTAAAAACAAAATTTTTTTTTATAATAACATTTCTACAAAATATAATGAATTTAAATATAAGATCAGAGGCTTCCATGACCGAAATAAAGTGAAAACGTTTTTTTGGGTTTAAACCGTTTTAAAGTAGAAACTGAAGTTGCCAACGTTTCGTTTAAAGTCCAAAACAGTGTCCCAGATCTAACAATTAATTAATATTATTTATATTTGCATAAAGATTTTATTCTGTATTTCTTCATTTAAACTTTTTTATTTTTTTCTAGGTGTCACAGTAAACTTTTTCGTAAAATTAAATGGTTTATCCTCTTGTAAATTTGATCTGGAGATATACTGTATATATGTATAATGACTTGTTTTATATTAGTTCATATCAATGCAACTTACCTTACTAATCTGTAATATAAGCAAATTAAACAAAAATTGACTGGAAGAAAATACGAGGTATGTAGGTACGACTAAATCCAGAAAAGTAATTATATCCATATACGTCATGTACATATATCTTTGTATCGTTTTTGCCTCTAGCGTTGTTGCCAATATGATGAGGCAAATACGTACTATTAGCATAAGGAGGTGGTTTGGAACTAAACACATCATGAATATAAAACAGCAGCGCCCCTAGTGAATAAGTAGTAGAACTATATTGTATTTTTGTATGGATATTTAGATCGTTTTCACCTCCGGCAAAAAAATCGTCAAACGATAGAGAGTGTCTCAAGAAACATAATACAAATGAAAAATAGGAAAAACGTCTTCGGCTCCGAAAACGGAGGCAAACACGTAAAAACGGAGGCGAAATCGATCTTTTCATATAGCATTCGGAGGTGTATGAGTACTAAATGCATATATATATATATATATATATATCCGTCTATCAACGTGGCGTCCAGCCACTACAAAATCATCATCAATTTGGCGTCCATGGTAAATTGGCGTCCGTATATGGACGCCACTTTGGATTCCTTTATAAAAGTGTTGCGGTAGACCCCTACTACCTACAGACAAAGATTTGGAGGGACGCCAAAAAACGTAAACGTGTCAGAAAATTGAATAATTTAGTTCAAAAAATTTTCACTACGAGCGCTACTGTCACCATACATAATTGTATATTGTACGAATATATTTTTTTAAATACCTTTCCGTATCAACATGGCGACCTCGATGTGGCAACGTAGCAGGATGCCATGTTGATATAAAAATGAATATGTATAATTAAATATTACGTTATAGACGCCAGGGCCAGATTAATAATTAGGTCATATGCATTATTCCAGTTTATCTTTCTAGTTTATAACAAACATTAATGTAGTTTTTACAAGTAATTACCAAGACTTAAACTACAGTAAAACGTCCGAAACGACGAAGCCTTTCAAAATCAAAGTCAATATTACATATGCTAATTTACTCTAAGTGGTTCTTGATTATATTTAATATAAAGGGTTAATTCTAATTTCTCATACAATTTTAAACATTCTGTAACAAAAAAAAAGAACATATAGGTGTACTTTTTATACATGACCAAGAAAATGTATTAAAAGAACCTGTTTGCAACTTATGCGTAATTTTATCATATTATACTTTAATTTTATCGGTGAAATGATTAATTACGTAATTATACTTTTTTATTTGTGTTGTACTAGCGTTTCTTCTAAAGTAATTAAAATGCCTTGTTTTATATAAGAAGTAACATTGTCAAGTGTTAACAAATTTTTATTTAACTTCTACAAATTCTTTAAAACTACTGTATACACTACTTGGTATAAAAGAATTGGGAAATAGTGTCACATTGCGACTCTCATATTGAATTGATTAGGAATGTATAATTACTTTATGTTGTATTTTACGTTTTTCGTTTTGGGTTGGCTATCGAATAACCGAGAAAAACGTGTATTTAGTTGTACAAAATACGTTTCCGACCATCGTAAGATCGTCGGAATACGCATTCTGTTCACTTGCGGTTCGGTAGACGGTGCAAGTGAAACGCTGTTTGACCACATGTTTTTGTCAAAAATGTATTTTAATAAAAATTGCATATTTATAGTATACGATATAGATGTAGTGTTTTTACTAAAAAAATTAATTACGATTTCTTAATCAAAAGTCACAATTTGTTTTAATTTTTTTATATGAACATTATTATTACTAAGTTATAAGCGCCTTTACAGTACAGATGTGTCAATGTTGCTAATGTTGCTAATGTTGCGCCTTTACAGTACAGATGTGTCAATGTTGCTAATATTTTGTAAAATTTCTGTAAAAAGCTTTGTCTAAGCGTGAAATAAAAGAATTAACTTAAAAAATCAACCAAAATCTAATTAAGAATTTTTAAAAGTTAATAATCAAGGCACATAGAATTAATAAAATTATAAGGAAACTAAGTCTGCTTAAGATTTAAGTTGAAATGCAAAACATACTTGAAAAAACGCACATGTAACAAAGATAATTAAATCATACATTAGCGATATCGTAGTTCAAGGTTGTGCAGAGTAACCGTTAATATTAATCGGTACGATACGACCACGCATATTTTTTAGTTGTCAGAGTTGTGGTTTGCTGATTTAGTTAAACCGTGTTAAACTATATTTTATTCTTACGTAATCTTATGTCTGTCGATTAGTTTAGAATAATTTCTTTGCGTTTTTTGAGAATTTTTCGGAAGTATAAAAAATTTTCGAATTATAATATATTTCTAATTTTAATAACTATTCCGGAGGATACTATTTTAAATATTGTTAAAAAATAAAATACTTTTTTAGTTTAATAAATATCCTATATCTTTACATAATACATCTGTATTATTAAAACTACTGATGTAGATATAACTAGTAAACTTCGTTTGTTTGTAGTTATCACGGAGAGTACAAAAAATCAGGAAAAACAAATTTACACCTATACAACTATAATTTTTAACGTTGCCCAGAATTTTTTTTTACCTACTAAAAACAATATCAAATTTAAAACTAACAAGTAACAAATTCAACATTTTACAATTAATTGAAACATAGGTTTATTTAGTTTATTTAGTATTTACTAAATTCAGTGGGTTGCTATCATAACGTCAATACGGCGGATAAAAGAAAATCAATAAAGGATTTAAAAATAAACAATTTTTATCATTGTAATATATAAAATCTGCAAAGTAATAGTTTTCGAAAAAATGAAACAACAATTTATTTAAAGATGTGGCTTGCGATTAGACTATTTCTGAATCATCAAGTTTAGTTCTAGTTTCTCTTTGTGAGCCAAAATAATAATTTTTGAATATGTTCTTCCATTTTAGTCTTGTGGTAGGAGACACAGATGACCACAATTTGGTTGAGATTTTTTGTAAACAACGTTCGCTATTGTGCACTTCATCACAGCAACAAACAAAAGTACCCAATTTTTTAGAAAAAGTAATTATAAAACAATTAAAATGGTAAAACTAGAAAAGTCTACCATTGCAATTAAGATATTTTGTGAACTATGAAAGTAATTATTGTATATTAAACTCTTTTATAAAGAAAAATAAATAGCATGACTCTAAAGTTGTGTTACGAGATGGTTACGCAATATATATTCCTTTGTTATTGAATTGTAATTTGACCATAAATGTTTTTTTCTTTCTTTAAAATCAATTAGCTTAGTTTGATTGCAGAAACCTATAAACATGTCTTCTTCAAATGCTCATTTAATAAAGGTACTCAGAAACATTATTATTAACTATTTAGCTTTACCAATCTTAGATATATTATATAAATAAATCGTAGTAGAATTCAGATTTCCACGAGTTGCATTCATTTTACAGTTTTTTACTGAGCCTTTTTTACACGTTGCAGTGTACATCTTTAGAGCCTGGAATAAACTGGTTATTCCAGGCTCTAAAGATGTTCACTGCGGCAAACGTGATTTATCCAGAATGAAAAATTGTAATAAAAATAAATTAGTACTACAGTAGTATCTTAACCGTGCAAAAGTAACAAATACGTTCTGTTAAAACAATGAAAAATACAAATACAAAACTAAAAAAAGTATGTTTTCTTCCCAAGTAGCATCCAAGATAATTCATGTCAGTTGAGTTTATTGATTATTACATATTTAACACTTTATATGAAATTTACGGGTAATTATAACTTTATTCTATTAATTTATAGGGAAAATTACGTGCATTCATCCTTTTTTAACCACTTTGTAGTTCTGCAGCTTTGTGATAAAAAGTAAGGTTTTATCAACGTTATTTTTACTAAGTAAAATCTCTTTCAGGTTTCTTTAACTTTAAAGTGGAAAATTGAAGTGGCGGCCACTAAATCGAATCACCAAAATCATACCTTAAAGTAACAACCACTTTGAAGTAGAAGTGAACTTAAAATATACTTAAAAAGCAGTTTAACTTTAGAATGGGAGGTTGTCGTTGTAACGTTAGAGCCACTTTCATACATCATTTTCACAAGACATTTTAGATTAAAGCCACCAGATAGTGACATAATTCATATAACGTCGGTATTCATTATTTTATTTTTTACTTTGTTATAACTTACTCATAACGCCTAGGATACAAGATTCGTAATAGCCAATTGTGTACCAATCGCGTTATTACGATGGTTACACCCAGAGAGCAACTGGATGCAGCCTAAGGGTCTCTGGCCCGAAGGATGTATGTTGTTCAATAAGCGTAATTATCCAGTAAGAAGTTTCTATTACAAGTATATAAGAAGAAATAGAAAACTTGTTACCATCAAAATCTAAAGAGGGCATTATGAGAGTGCGTTATGAATTTATAACGTCCTCTAAATTCATAACGCCGTCTCATAAGGCTCTGATTGTTATGTGTATGTTTACATATTTCGTATCCTAGACATTATGAATAAATTAAACAGAGTGAAATAAACATATACATAACATTGGGTATTTTGTGTTTGATTATTTTGTTACCTTACAGCACTCTATATAATAAATGTAATTTATTTGTTATAAACTTTGCAGTACCTACTCCGAGGAAGAAATTACTTGCAAATCAATTTGATTACGATAATCCTAGCAAGCATGTGCGGAGCCTTTAACCTGGCATCGGTCGGCTGAGGTCTTGTAGACCCCATGCAGATCTAGAGCGCCGTATTTTTTTCTCGATACGCTTGCGCAGCCAGCCGTTGCAATACCCTCCGCTCAAATGTTATGCTGTCGCGTGCAGCACGATTTTTAGTCGTTGTTGTGAGTGTGAGGAATCTATACCGCTGCAATTTTGCTTGGGGTCTGACAAACCCCACCCAACCATTCACGCGACATTTTGTGAGATACTTGAAGGTAAATAATTTTGGTTTATTTCTTTGATTTTTGTGCCAAAAATAAACAAATTTTAGCTGTCATGGCATCTTGTTATTATGGAAAAGAGCAAGAACGTCTATTAAACTTCTGGAAAGGAATGAATAAAGAAGAAGAACATTTCATAGATTCAGACAGTGGAAGTGAAATTAGTATTGAAGACTCTCAGGAGGCTGAAGAACTACAGGACAATATCGCAAGCGCAGATTACGAACATAAAGTTGACGATGCTGAGGGAAACATTCTGGAAGAGGAAGACAGTTCAGACGATGATGAATTAGATACAAGTACTAGTACACATTATAAAGGTAAGGACGGCAGGAAATGGTTGAAAACATATAGTGATAAGCGGGTTCGGACCAGGGCGGAAAATATAATAACGCATTTACCAGAATTTAAGCGAGGTGCACGAGATTTGAAAAGACCTCTTGATTGCTGGCTATCATTTATTGATAATGACATAATTTCAGACATAGCAAAATACACTACAATAAAAATAAGACAAAAAGCCGTAAATTACAAACACAAGGATTTTTGCAATGATGCAAATGAAGTGGAAATTAAAGCGGTATTTGGATTACTTTACCTTGCAGGCGTGTTCAGGGCAAACCACAGGAATTTAGAAGATTTTTGGAAAACTGATAGTACTGGCATAAATATATTTCCCGCAACCATGTCGGCCAAAAGATTCATGTTTTTGATAACTTGTCTACGATTTGATAACGTCGAAAACAGAGCGGAAAGACTGACAATAGACAAACTTGCTCCAATAAGAGCAATCTTTGACAAGTTTGTCGACAATTGTCAATCTGCATATACTCCAAATGAGTATCTAACCTTAGACGAAAAGCTCGAGTCGTTCCGAGGGAGATGTTCCTTTCGGCAATACATTCCAAACAAGCCGGTGAAATACGGCATAAAAATACAAGCTTTGGTTGATGCTAAAACATTTTATACTTTGAATATGGAGGTATATACAGAAAAGCAGCCTGATGGGCCATTTCAAATGAGTAACACTCCAAACGACATAACTCTTAGAATGGTTGCACCAATTTCAGGGACTAACCGAAATGTTACCTTTGATAATTGGTACACAAGTTATGACCTCATCCAGGAACTCTACAATAATCATAAACTTACATCCGTCGGTACTCTATGAAAAAACAAGCGACAAATTCTTTCACAATTTCTCTCAACTAAAAGCAGGTCAGTGCCTTCCAGTTTATTTGGTTTTCAAAAAAACATAACTATCTTGTCATATATGCCTAAGAAAAGCAAGAATGTTTTACTTCTTTCATTGTTACATCATGATGATACAATTAGTGAAGATTCCGGCGAGAAGATGCTTCTTGAAATTATAAGTTTTTATAATTCAACAAAGTCTGGGGTTGATGTAACAGATAAATTATCTGCATCCTATAACGTAAGTCGCAACAGCAGAAGATGGCCCCTAACAATTATGTTTTGTCTGCTAAACACTGCTGGCATTAACTCACAAGTTTTGTATAAGTTTAATACCGGCGATCAGAAAATGAAAAGAAGAAATCATTTAAAAGATGTAGGGTTGGCCTTAGTCAAAGAATATGCACAAGCTAGAAAAAACAATCCCAGGATGAAACGAGTTTTGAGAGAAAAAATTAGCAGCATATTTGCAGTCGGAACAACCCCCAAATAAAAAACCAGCTGGTGTTCGTGGTCGACGTGGTATTTGCTCCCGAAGGATAGATAAAAAAACACAATATTCTTGCCATAAATGTAATATTTTTCTTTGTTTAGACCATGCTGTTATGCAATGCGAGTCCTGTGCTCATACATTCGATGCTGTATAATGTAGTACGAGCGTGTACCTATTCGGTCAATTTTCTTATACTTCATGTTATGTTATTCTTATTTTTCTTGCCAATGTTTTAGAGAGTGTTATTTTTTAGTTTCTGTTTTGTAATTTATTTTAAATTGGCGTTTCATAAGATTTATATTTAAAAAAAGCACGTCTATATTTGACCAGATTGTGTGCCCTTATTTTTGAACTTATGATTGACCTATCTGTTTCTTGTATTTTTTATGTTTTGTTCCAAGTTTTTTCAAGTCAAAAAGTTGTTTAAAACACGTTTTTAGCATACTTTAAAAATACTGTGATTTTTTTTAAATATTAAAACATTTAATAAGACTCTAAATTTCTAGTGTTTTAATAAAATATGATATTTTTTCAAAAAAAGACCATCTAAGTTTAGTTGCGTATTTGTTCAATCCAAATGAGGCCAAAACAAATAATTTTAGTCAAATAATGCCTAAAAGTTTATTTTGTCCCAGATTATGACTTACAAACATTGGGGTCCGCTAGACCCCACCTGACCGCTTAAGTAACTTTTGACCACCCGACCGAAGCCGGGTTAAAATAGTTGTCGCAACAAACAAGTGTGTACTTTCAAAAATTTAACTAAGAATTTTATATAATTAATATTGTTGCGTATTTATTTATTAAAACTAATTTATTTAAAACGACTAAAAATACGTTTACTTATTCTAGAAATATGTACACTTTTAAATTAACCGAACTAATTAAATTTAAATATCTAAGGATAAAAACTTACAGAAATTTATATAAAACAATAATATGCTATCAGTTACGCGACGATAAGATAAAGCCACTAACTTATTTGTTTACACTATAAGTCACGTTCACTCGATTCGGTGTACACTGTTATTTATTTAAAACTTCGCACGTGCTAATCACTTATTTACACTTGATAATCTTCTTAACACTGATGTATTCGCATTTCAGCAATAACTGACCTATGATCTGTCTCGTCGGTATATATACACATACGGAAATCCTGCTCGAGCGTTCCCGATTTTTTCGGTACATCTTCTAGAAGATGGATAACAGCTTCTAGAAGGTTCTTGCATTTGCTAATAATTTCTCGAACGTTTCAATATATTAGGTTTAAGTTACAGAACATGTAAAGCTCTAATAAATAATTTGCTGTTGCATCCATACACTATTACAGTTGCTTACACTTGATTACGACAAGTGACTAAACTACTGTTATTGGTTTAACGATAATTTCAGAAATGATAAAATATTAAATTTGACTTCCTTTAATAATGAAGCAGATAACACTTCATAACAACTGCAAAATATTTTTAAGAACATTAGACGGAGATTTGATATGTGCATAAATAACAACATTGATCACATTAAGCACATAAGTAATTTAGAAAATTAAAAATGTGTAAGCTGAATAAGAATACGTTATGAAATGTAATTGATAGTAAAATATAAACTAGTTGTAGTAGTATGATGTTACTAATAATTGAGAAAAAATTAGTACGAACAGTCACGCCATCTTTACCACTACGCCTAGTGTACGTACATTGTACATCTAATTGTCACTGTTTTGTACATAATATGTAATAACAAAAAAAACTTTCACGCGACTAGGATTTGAACTCTTGTTGGCGTAGTAAGCAGATGCCTTACCAAGTATGTCACGACGACTTAATATTTTTACATATTATATAAATGTTCTAATAAATATCTTTTATTAATTGCTTTTAATTGTACACTTTAAAACCACACTGAAGATTGAAAAATACCTAAAACAGCACTACCATCAAAATGTTTATAATCAAAAATCCTTGTACATTAATGTACGTACAATGTACGCACATATTAGGTACAGGTACGTACAGCATATTTACATTAACGTATATACTAATTAATTTTGTTTTTCTAAAAAAAATTTGATGCTGCATAGTGATATCTCGATCTATAACCTTTACATTTAACAGTAAATTTGCATTTGTCGGAATTTTGCTCTTAGTAAATATTGTTCAAATTCATTATATACATCTACTTTATAGAAGCTAAAAACATCTTGACCAAAGTAAATTTAGTTGTACCATTTATAAAATAAAGAGATGAGAAAGTATACAAGATTTATAAATGAAACAGATACATAAATACATCTCCGCTAGAAGACACTCACCACGCTGCTATTTAGCAGCCACGTGAATTTTAATTGACTGTAAAGATATTTTATAAGTGATAAAATAGTTGTAATCACGTAACAGCCAAATACTTGTTTTCCATTTTTGTGGTAGTCACGGTATAGAACTGTGCCGTTAATGTGGTAGTGACTAGTGGCAAGCTATTCTATAGTTCCATATGATAAGATAACACACATTTTACTTTTCAAAGCAGTATTTTGCAATTTTTTTTTATTTATTTAAGCTTACATAATCACTGCGTAGTTTACAAAATGGCTAAATTAGTAATCTTTCTTCTTTTCTATTTTTCTAAAAAATCTACTAAAACTTACTCTTTTTTATAAATTTGTATCAGTTAGTGTTTTTAGGTATTGATGATTCTTGATTTAATTATTTTTAATCTACGTTACTATTCGAAAACAAATTGCGTAATTAAGAAAAACCTGCACTTAAATTTAAATATAAACATTTAATACGTATATGTGCATTAAACCAATGACAAAAATTCAACACTTTTCTAGTTAACTGATTTCTATTTTCTTGCTTATACTGTCATATGTCTTTTGAGTTGTTTTACGATGTTTTTATTCTGAATAAATAATTTATTATGTTTCTTAATTACTGCACATTACATATTTGCAAGAAATACAATTCTTAGATAAAATTTCGTTTTATGCCCTAACCAAAATTTAAAAAATATTTACGAACAGATGACAAAAACATAATTAGGTTAAGTTTAGCAGAAGTACAATAATTGTTTCAAGGAAGTAACAAAAAAGATCAAATTTCTATAACGGTTAAAAGTTTATTTACATAGCATGTTTGTTGAACTGCTATAAAGATAATCGAGGTTCAAGGTTGTAATCTAATACTGGTTGCAACAACTGGCAACATTGCTTAAATGTCATTTAACGGATATATGAAAGTGATCTGTATATTGGTCGCCAGTTTGTAGTAAAATATTCATAATCGTATATTGGACGCCATTTGATTCATTTATAAAAGGTCGCCAAATTGCAACGTATTTAAACTTTTTTATTATTTACATTTTTACAGTTCTTATTGCTAATTGATTCATAATATAACAAAAAAAGTTTATATACACGAATCAGATTGTTTCTATCACAACGGGAAGCGGTGGACGCCAAAAAACTTTTTTATGTATTGTCGCCATTTAGATAGACGGATTTATATATATATATATATATATATATATATATATATATATATATATAGCGTGTATAGTATGAGCCTATGTGTAGGTATTTCAACATACACAACATATATTATGATCCTTTATTGCGAATTACGAGCCTAGGCTCATAGTGACAAGTATATAACTATGTTAAAACGGTCCTACACGGATGGCGTTTTGCGGTGATAAATGGAACGTTCGGTTGAGTTGTTGTGAGAATTTTACAAGTTGTTGCATACACTGCAGGGGATATAACCGCTGAAAATAATTAAGTGTTTCAGATATATATATTATAGATGTCGTTAACTCATTATTGACGTCGGTGACTATAGTTGTGCAGATGATTAATGTATCTAATTAAATTACATACATTTGATGATTTTATCAGCCATTTCTAGTTTTACATAACATCCTGCTTATTAATTTATATATTACTAAAGTAAATTTGTACAATTGAAACGCACATGTTTTGGTGCTTACCTATTTATACTTAAATGTTATAGAAACTTTTGAAAGAAATGCGACAATAACATTTATTGTAGTAATTAAAGATAACCGCTTAATAACTTTCTTATTTACTTCATTACATTAATAACTATCGATTTGCCCATTAGATAAACAAATAAATAACCAATCTATTATGTGGAGCTTTAGAATGAAATCATAATAAAAATGGATTGCAATTAAAGTGTAACTTACCGGACAAGTCTTCAAACAAATTTAAACAAAATGATTTGAAAGCCTTATTACGAGTTAGTTATCTTTGTTTTATTTGGAAACCGTAAACTATTTTTTATAAATCGTACTGTAAACCTTATGTACTCATTTACGAGTACTACATTGAACTTTAATTTAAAGTGCGATTAACCAAACTTAGAACTCATTTTTTCAAGATTTATTAAAAATGGTTGTAAGCTTTCGACAAAGTATATGCAGAAGTATTTGTAAAAATTAATATTGCAAAAAAACAGAGTACTTTATTTAAACAGTAAAGTAATTAATAATACACAGTTTAAGATTTGTTAGTATTGGTATAACATTATTACAGTTAGTCTGACATCCTAAAATTAGAAAATTTATTTATTTCTGCTACATAAATCAGAAAATACATATTTTAAGCAGTTAATTAAGTATCATTATTACTCAATACCCCACATACTGTCAAAGGGTTCATCGAAAGTATCAATAGTTACTTGTATTATAAACGTTTCAACTTCTTTTTAGTAAAAACATACATTGCGCCATTCATCTGGTATGGCAGCAAATGATACATACGGTGTGCCTATTCTTCGCAAATATTGAATCAATACTCTATTGAATGTAGCCTGGTTTATTTAATTTTATTAAGTATAAGTTCTGGTTTTGTTAATGTTTTATCATATGAGATTCCACATTCCATTAACCAGGTAGTCATTTCTGCCGTTCGACTTGTCGAAATTGGATGCCTCATAGCTATAACACGTTAAGGTAACTTGCAGTATCCATTACAGTTACAGAATTCTGTTGTAAGTTGGGTAGCAATTAGTCATCAATCCACCTTTTATAATTTATGTAGTTCAGATCATTATGAGAATCTCCCGTTTTAAATATCAACAAAACTTGATGAAACACATTTCACACCTAAAATGAATAATGGTAAATGATAAAATGTTATGAAAAAATCATGTAGACATACCAGCGTGTACTATAACTTGTTTCCCTTTCCTATTGGGATTTAAGACTTGCAGCTGAATTATCGACGTCTAAGATTCATTTATGTATCTTTCATCTAGAATTTATACAAAATTATAGAATATAATTAGCGTTTATAATCCAGTTTACTAACCGATATATATAATTGGTTGTTCAGCTTTTACAATAATTAGTAATTAATCATATATATGAACGTAATGTCATTTCACAAGTATTTTACGTCCTTCCATCATCCATTGTTTTTCTCCATCTGAATAAAATACTGTTAAAAAGTAATGCAAAATAAACAATTATCCTACCTAAAACCCATTTTTATTAACAACGTCCTAAGTGACGATTTCTTTCCCAAGAATCCAATTAAATCATCGTCTTTAATAACGTTATAAATTGCTTCTATAGTAGGTTTTGTTTTTCAATAATACGTAGGTTATAAATGATTCGACGAATTATCTGTTAACTAATACAACTACTACTGAAATCACAAAGGAACGTTTCTCACCGCAATCAATTGCAGAATCATGCTTTAAGATACAGAACACATGATGTTTCTTTCGAGTAGACGTAGTTTCTTCGCACGTTATAAAATGCTAGAAATTATTTCATTAATATATTTAACTTTAAGAACAATTAAAACAATTTACCTTTAAAATCAATACGAACACCAAAGTAGTTTTTATAAAAGCTTCTGTAAAACAAGTAGAGTAAAACCAAAGAGTAAAACAATGAGATCAAGCAATGAGGTTATATACAAACATAAACAACTGACGTTTTAAGTATAAAGTTTTCATGCGCAACTAACCAAGAGTTGATACGGAACGTACGGGGAGATCCGATTACCCAATGATTACGGTTTTTATTTATGCGCGTAATTCAAATTAAACATTTCTTTTCTTTCTGTCAAACAAACAACCTTGAATTACCTCAATGCAACATGATGAATTTGGATACATCAGTGCCTAATTATCCGATTATACTTGTTATAATATGAATTTTGTCATTGGAATAATGTAATATACAACTTTTACAAGTGTTTTATTGGATTATATTATTTATTTACATAAACAAACTCAAGGCATTAAAACTTGTACTACCTGAGAGTTTGTCATGCGTTCTCAAATATGAGAAACTTTTTACCCCAGAGATCCTTATGGTTTTAAAAGCAATGCATTATACTGTGACCACAGCTGTGACCATGAACGGTATCGCAAAGTAGCATTCCAGTTTTGTAATAGCATAGTCACTATTTCGGTACCCTTTGTATTGTTTTTATTCCTTATCACTATATAATTTTATCTATTTATAGATATTTTTAGTTCAAGAAAAAATAATAAGGAATTTAATTAAATCAGTTTTATTGACTTATTACCTACATTCAATTATTGAGAGTTTATTGCTGTTTATTTTGTGCATTAAACTCACGCGGATAATAAATATGATTGATATAAACTTCCAAAAATAGAATGTGTTACGATCTTCTTGTGTTAACTCTTAAAATCAAAATTTCGAAAGTTAGTTATTCTCTAGAGTGTATAACGGTATAACCTTGGGTATAATCTACGAATGTTAAAAATTATCGCAGAAGAAATATGTGGACATGAAAATGATATCTTAATTTGCTCGCACATTTTATATTTCTTTTTGTCGTGATGTGTCATTTACCTCTGTGTTTACATTAGTACATTGATAAATTGGAACAGCTGGACTGTAGTTAGGTCGAAGTTATCTCCTTTGACTTTAGAATTACCTATTTAAATATAAGACAATTAAAATAGTTTTTTGCGTTTATGATGTATATTTATTTAAAAAAACTCAAGCTGTCGCACTTTTTCTAATTCTGTTTTTTGGTTTCCACTTTTAAAAATATTAGTTTTAATTTAAAATTAGATTATGATTTATTTTTATAACGTTATCTTTCCACCTTTAAATTTTACTTTCGAATTAGAAAATTCTGAATGCTGACCATTTCAAAATGTTACAAAGAAACATTGAGTTATTTCCTTAGGACTAAGGTTACGATATATATTTACCAAGTCAATTTATATTTATTTGTTATCAAAAATTGTCTCTGGATATAATATTTTGTTTTAGGTATACATACCACAATATCATTTTTAAACTCAAGGTTACCCATTTTATATAAGTAACTTGATAAAAAAGATGATATAAAACTTATAATTTTCTAGACTACCTTTCTTATTCTTCTTATTATAACTTAAAATTTTCTTTTTAATCTTATTATTTAAAAATGATCTAAATGCTGATAAGTAATAATTAAAAACTTTCTTGGTTAAGTCTGTTTTATTTTCTCATATCTTAGCCTTTGTTTGAATGTTCGCATTCCACTTATAAAATTTTTTAAGTTTAGTTTTACTTAACCCCAGTAAAACCTCGGATACCTCTTAAGAACAATCACCTCTAAATAACGGCCAGTTTTTAAATTATTTTAAATTATCACTACAAAGACCTGCTCTATAGCTACCACTCCTGTATAACCGTCACGGTCACTACATCAAATTTTACCTCTAATTACATAACTGTCAGGTCTTCAAGGAGCCTAGCTAATTATCTATGATTACTAAAACTCTAAAACCGTATTTAATCTTTCATCGCAAATATTTTAACTTACATGATGTAGTTTATGTTTAGCATTTCAGTAGCCTCTTAAAGAGAAAATTGATATTATTGTGGCAAATGAAAAAAAATAGTAACAGTGCTAGAAAGTTGAAGTTGGCTGAATACTTCAGTGTTGGAAGAACGCAAGTTTATGAAATCACAAACAAAATCGGACTTGCAAAGCTTTTGAAGAAAGTAATACAGATCAGAGGAGAAAATTTCTGAAAACTGACAATTGGTTCTGTAAAACCAGAAATAACATTTTCATATCTAGCCCTTTAATAACAAAAAAGTTTTAGAAGCAGCCGAAGCCGAGTATTAAAGCTTCAAATGGCTGGCTGGTAAAATGTTGTCAAAGGCACAGTGAGCTCTAAAATAATTTGTGGAGAGTCAGCTGATGTTTGCCTGGACACTGTTTAAGCCTTTAGAGCAAAACGTATTATTTTATTATAAGCGATATTATCGAAGGATTATTCACCAAAACATGTTTACAATGATGACAACAAGGATGTTTTAAAGGCTAGAATAGGTATTTAATAAAAAGCTTGGATGACAACAGAATTTATGACTTTGTAATTTGATGAAAAAATGTGAAGATTGTTTTTCTGCCATCAAACACAGCAATACATTATCAGCTATTAGAACAAGGGATTATCCATAACTTAAAAGTAGCATACAGAAAATTTCTTATCAAAAGACTCCACACACAGCAAATGTTCTATTAAAGATGCAGAGAAAACAATTATTTAACCAGCGCTTTAATTTGGACATCAACAGCTTGGAAAAACGTTTCGCCAGCTTCAATCTCAAAATGTTTTCAGAAAGCGAGATTTTTGAAATAGCACAGCAAAAAGACGATTTCGATAAAAAGACGAAATTCCACTAACCACGTTTTTCAGTGTATTACAAAGTACACATATGGAATAAGCCTAAACGATTGCAATGCTTTGACCGAAAGTTCCGATTTGAGTATACAAGAAATAATCACTGTTTTCGGTATTCGGAGAGTATAAGTATTTGAACAATCTAAACTTTGTACGTCAAACATTTAAGATATCCATGAAGTGCGTGAAAAATTAAGAAATGTGCAAATGTTTTTATACTTATATTTTTTTATGACAAAGTTGAATTAGCTATAGACATTGTTACACTTTTAGCAAAATGTGAATCTGATGTTTTCTAATAAAATTTCAAAATTCAATTGAAAAATATTTCCAGATATTTTTAGATCCTCCAGACCTCCAGATATTTGGAGGTTTTACTGTATATAATTTTACGAGTGACAAAATATATCTCATAATGTTATTTTATGGATTTTATTTTTTTTCTACTCTCTTTAGCGCTTTTGCATTGGTTGTTCTGTTTATTCATTTTATTTTCATCATACGGTGTACACATTTCAAGAAACTCGAAAGTGTTCTAAAGGCTTTTTGAAAAACAATATTTGTAATCTTGTGTTTAAAAATGCGTGTATTTTCTGGAATATCCTTTACAGTAGATGAGGTGCACCAGTCTATGTACTAACTCTTTAGCGTTGCACAAAATACAGAAATAGCTTTCTACGATAGGATGAAGACAATTTTTAGCACGATGAAACCTAAACGTCTACAATAGTTACAAATGCTGTGCGGTATTACTCTTTCTCGCTCAAAACATCATCAAGACTGAACTGTATAACACATGCAAAGACTAAGATCTATAAAAGCCTACATGAGCTTTAACAAAAACACTTTTACATCAAAACTTCTAGCTGAATGCATGTTAAACGATTAAAATGCCTATAACCCATTCAGTTAAAACCCAATGACAGATTCCACAATTCAGCCACCCAAATTCAACCTACTTAAAAATGTTGACTCCGTTCCCATGGCGCAAACCATTTTTATGTTAAACAATTGCTCAATACTTTGGATACTCAATTGTGACACCAAAGGTGCATATAGTGATAATTAATTCATATACTTACTTGTCTTAAAAGTTTTGTATTCTATTTTAGGAGTATCAGTCATATTTTTAAACTCGCTGTATTTTTACCACACAAAATAAAAACAATATGTCCTAAATTTTTATACAAATGGAGAATACGTTTATCTTACACTTCACAAAATAAATTATTCTTGATAAAATGCTCTCGATGACTAGATTATTGATATTTTCAGATAAAAACTAAAAGATATACTTAATAAGCAAATCAGCAATTGTTAGAAAATTTTTTTAAAAGATTGATAAACTTTCTTATTAATTTATCAACATAAAATAATATTCAACTAATAAATGTTAACGAAAACATTACTTGACCACTACTAAATTTCAATGTATACACGTATACAGCGTCCTTTTCCAATAAGTAATTGTTCTTTGATTAAATTTTTATAACATTTTTAATCACATCTTGAGTTATAGCTTCACACGTTTCTTGAATGATTCTTTCAGCTTGATTAAGTTCTTGAAATGGTTATCATTTAACTAGCCTCACAAAAACAAGTCTAGAGGGGTAACGTCTGGAGACCTTGAAGGCCAATGAAACTCCATGTACCTCTCGATACCATATTTTTATCGTTCATTCAGTGACGACCCATCAAGGATTCATACAACTCATTATTTAAAAATTGTAGGTATCTTTCTCCATTCATGTTATTTCGAAAAAAAAATTCTGTTTTTGTAAATGCCGCGCCATACACTTGTTTTAAATAAATATTGACCTCGAGTTTGCACATTAAAATTAGAATTAACATCGCTTCACCATCGACAATTTAGATAACTTACTGTACCATTAGACGTAAACGTTGTTTCGTCAGAGAAAAGTATTTGTCGGGTCATTAATCTGTTGTCTTCAAATTGTGCCTGGGTACTCCCTACAAATTCTAACCTTTGTTCAAAATCTCCTTCTTTTAAAGTAAAGTTTCAGAGTAAAATGGACTTTAAAATTTCTTCAACTGTAGATTTACTTACATTCAAGAAATTGGATTTTTTCCGAAGTAAATATTTTGGCGTTTCCACTACCGATAGCATTACTTCATTTTCAACATCTTCGTTTGTAACCCAGACAGTTGTAAAATGTATAGTTTTATTAGGGTGTCTATTATTAAAAATATTCGCTGCTTCTCTACATGTTTTATAATTTGTTTCCAACAATGCGTACAATTTCAATTTTATCCGCAGTGCTTAGTTTTACTGGCATTTAATCTAATTATTGCAAACATGCACTGAGTTACATTTGACATTTGTTGAAAATTGTTAGCTATTCCAAAGCACTCTATCAGTAACAGAAAATAAGGCACTTATTTGAGGAACGGGATCTTACGAAGTTTCGTATTGCGCATTAATATAATAATTTCTGACGTGTTTATTATGGTATTTTAATTTTTCTTTGGTAATATCAATAATCTACAAATGTGCATCATTTTTAGCTACTTATTAGCAAATTCAATGAACATTTTGCTCCCTACTACAGTTTAAACGTATTTTACTTTCCCTCCAAAACTGCATTTTTTATTTTGCCTGTATTTCAGGCAATGTTTTAAACATTTTATACCTGATTATAGATTTACTAGTCATGCAGAGCATTTTACCAAGAATATTTTTTGAGAAATATAAGAAATTTTTATCCATTTCTATAAAAATTTTGGGGCACACTGTATATGAATTTATACCATTTTGGATTTTGGATTCAGAGCAATATCTGCCATGCATTTTGCTTTCTTTATTTTCTAAAAACTTTTTTTATTGCTGACTTTACCATACAGTTCGACTAGCGCGTTTTTAGCAGGTAATAACTTAAAACCTAATTACATTAGTGATTTATTTAAAAATGCATTACTAAAACAACAAACGATGTAGTTGCTTGCAGTAAATATTCTTTGTAGTAATAACGAAAAGTGCAATAATTAACAAAACATAAAATTAGAACTCTTTCGTAAAAATAATTGCACGATTTCAAATTAGCTTTTCTTGCGACACGATTCTTATAAAGTCTAGTTATTCGATGGGCAAAAAATACGAATTAAAATATTTGTGTGACGTAATAAATACATTCACGCGAAGTGTGATTTAAAAGTAAATCAAGCCGGATTATATAGGAAAATCAAAATTTTACCAACATTTGAAACATTTTAACAGAAAAACTATTTCATGGATTTCAAACTCTACACTAAAATTTATAGAATTAAATGGTAAAAGTTACAATCACTGTCTACATCCAGCCTACGACCCTTCCAGTGTAAATTACCCCCGCACAGAATTTATCGGATCCTAAATAAAGTCATATCACCCAATGCTTCACATCATTATAAGTGTTTAAATTTGTTTTTCGTTAGTTCTGTCTTTTTCAATTTTTCGTAAACTTTAACCCCTTTTTATTTTTTGCACTTTCGGTTAATACTAGAAACAAATAATCATTTACATAGTTTGTAGGTGTGCTCTGGGATAATGATTAAAAGCTACTAATGTTGAAAAAATTAAAAACACAATTTAACGAGAAAAAAATGGTTTATTTTCAGATTAGTACAATTATTGTATTATATTCATCAGCAAGATCTAAAATAAATTTATTTAAAAAATTGTATTATCTGAACCACCGAGACGCTATAGGAGCAGGCGGCATGTAAAACTACGGTATACGAGGTCGCAGTTATGACATTATGTATCGCCTTTACGCTAAATCGGTTTGGGTTGGTTTTCTTCTACAATCAATTCAAAAACTGTCTTACAATTGAACAACGATAATTTTCAAAAGAAACCACTGATTTTGACCATTTTTTTTCTAGAAAGTGAAAAAAAAACTTGCCAGTGTTTTTCTTTAAACTAAAGTCTATAAACTAAAGACCAGCTGAGCTAAGTATACAGACTGATAAAATACAGTACTGTAATCAACGGAATAAATGAAGGCACTTGTGCTTTTATTATAACACGCTTAAATCCCTATTAAATGTTATCACTCGAATTGCACTTTAAAAAGTAAATTAAAAAAATGCAAAACAAAAAATGTGTTTTAAAAAAAAAAAGAAATCAAAGATTATATAAGAAAATCAAGATTTTACCAACATTTGAAACATTTTAACAGAAAAAACTATTTCATGGATTTCAAACTCTACACTAAAATTTATAGAATTAAATGGTAAAAAGTTACAATCCAATGTCTAAATACAGCGTACGACCTTTCCAGTCTAAATTACCACCGCACAGAATTTATCGGATACTAAATAAAGTCATATCACCCAATCCTTCACATCATTATAAATGTTTAAATTTGTTTTCCGTTAATTCTGTCTTTTTTCAATTTTTTGTAAACTTTAACTAGAAAAAAATAATCATTTACATAGTTTTAGTAATGCTTAAATTATTTTTTTATCGTATTCCAGGTTGATGAACCCAAATTCAATGTAATTGCTAACGTATGTTGTCCAAATTGTCAAATATTACCGACAATTTCAGTTACAATCCGTTAAAATGATATGAATCTGATACAAGACACTAACGATCTTGAGGACGCATATTTAATAACATGATTTCATATCTCTATACATGATTAAAAGTGCACTGTATGTTATATTAATTTTATCTTTTATAAACACAGAAACTTTTATATTCTAAGTATGTGATAAGTAGCTGTGTAAATAATTCCTAAAATGTCAGATTTAAAAATAGGCAAAAAAGTAATTGAAGTTTTGATGGTGACCTCACATTACCCTAAAAATTGTTTCCAAAAAATTTTATGTGAAATAATTTGCTTATGTTTTCGTCTTTGGACAGCGATAAGCCATTCACTGGATAAGCCAAACTCTTATTATAGATATGATGATGTTGATTATATTCAGTGTATGAAATTCATTGTAGCACCTAGTTCAACAAATTATACTGGGTTAATTTTGTTTGGATTATTTTAAATTCAAGTATTCATGTGATTCTGTATCCCTACAATTGAAAAATACAACTTTTTCTACGTTTTTTATTTTTTTTTGCGATACAGACGCACGATAACGTAAACACCTGATAATAGAAATATCACCCTAATATACACACAAAATTCATACTATTATAGGATGATTATAAGATAAAATTTTGCTGAACGTTGAACCTTGAAACCCTTAGCTAAAACTATTGTGCCGCAACAAAGACATAATTTATTCTTTTGGCGGCACAACATACTTGAACATTGATCCGTTTTATTGTTTTTAGTAGAGTAAAAAATTAGTCCTATGGTGTCACCCCGTTTGTACTTTGTTGTTAAAAGCAACAACCATTCTTAATCGATTACCCATCGAAAAAGAACAAGGTTTAGCGTGGTCGTATAAAATTCGTGCTGTACAGGGGGTTGTAAGGGGCGAATCTATAAAAAATTACAAAAATTTTTTTTTGCACTTTTAAAATCTCCGATAATGTAGCTTTATCCTGGTATAATATTATATACATGTTTCACTCCGAAATATTTATTTATGAATTATGTAGTAATGTCATCTCAATGCATTCTTATGAGACGCCTGATTGCTTAAACGCTCGTCCTGAAACAGCATATTTCGTGAAATGTTTAACTTCCCATAACTCGAGAACGTGTATTTTTTTAAATACCCTTGAAGTAAACGATATAGCTCCGACATTTAGGATTAATTCCCTTTTTCAAATTTGAAATAGAGTTAAACGTTACGTCTGTATGATTTTTTGTGTACGAATGTCCGATGTATCAACGAGAAACGTTAACATGGCAGCAAGGTTCATAATCCCCGTCGCGTACGGTAATACTCGACCTTATTCGCTCGGCACGCACATAAGAGCTATTTTTGCGACATTGAGTTTTCGCGCCTTAATATAATGCGTGTGCAAGTCGTTAATAATAATAATAATTAATCTATTGATTGTATTGGTGTTATCTGTGTTTGCTGTAGGTAACTGTAACGCAGTGTTTACTTTAACGTAAGTTCAGTTATATTATCCAGTCTAGATTGCAAATTTGTCGTCTTATTAGTAGGTACATAAAAATGACTTCTCTAAGCAGTACTAGTTCTGACAGTGAACTGGAATCTAAAATAAAATTAATATTGAACCCAAACGTTTCGCAATGTGCTGCAAAACCAAATTTGAATTACCACGCTTGTGTTTTTTCAGAAAAAGAAAATTTCATTTCATTAAGTGTACCGAAATTCATTTAGACAGCTGCAAAGGTAAAGATCCGAATTGGTCACACTTATTTGAAAATTTTAATGAACTAAAAGAAAACGACGTTCTGTGGCACAAGAATTGTTACAAATCGTACACAAGTATTGTAAACATTACCGCATTCACATCAAGACACAGAAGAGATCGTATTGCTCCTTCTGAAGATACCTCACTTAAAAAGCGTTTGTTACGTAAAGAGTTCGATGTAAAAATGCGTGTTGTGTCAAAAACGTTTACATAATAAAAAATTATGCCAGGTTATGACTAAAAATATGGAAAATAAAATTAAAGAAATATCTCTATATAGTCCCATATTTTATGCAAGAATCGGCGAGAGTGATTTGATTGCATCTGAAATCAAATATCATTCAGCATGTGTAACAATACAACTTCGCAATATTCAAACTAAAACATATTGTAGCAATAGCAGTAGAAAACGAAAAATTACTGATGATAACCAAGGTTTTCAACAACTCTTGAATGAAATAGAAACAGGTTTGAATCGCGGAAAAGGTTACACAACATCGGCAGTTTGTAAAAGACACAAAGAAATAGGAGATGTTGATGTCAGTGACAGAGTATTGATCAAGGCAATATCGGATTACTTTGGCGAAATTGTAGAACTTGTCAGTGCATCCAGATCTAATGAACCGAGAATTTTCATCAAAAAAGTTGATAAGAGTAATTATATTGAAACCATTATTGACAAAACCGAGTCCCTGGAATCGAATTTATTGTGTGGTGAATCAGAACTTCAAGTTCTTCATAAAATATTAACAAATTACCACCAACCTTAGACAGTCTACGGCAACACTGTCTTCGCGCTCACTACCAAACAAAGATTTGGTTAAATAGTAATGTACCTGGACTAGAACGAATTCTTCCTGATCTTAAAAGCTCTGGTTGGAAAATTGTAGACGGGAAAGCAGAAGCTATCTTGACAACAACATCAGTTTTACATGAAGACACGTCAATCTTAAGTACTTGCAACTGCAAGAAAGGTACCTAATCCTAATTGTAAGATACTATTATTCTCTCATAAAGTGTAATTTTAGGATGTGCTAGACCACTTTGTTCGTGCAAGAAAAGAAATAATTGTTGCATTGGATCTTGCAAGTGCATGGCTCAAGTAACTTGCGCAAATAAAAAAATAGAGCATGGCCATATCGAAAATCCCTCTGAATCTAGTTCTGATTTGGATGAATTCTGATACTGATATATATATATTCTAGGCTCTAGTTCATCACAATTCAATGTAAACACATCTTGAAATGTAGTTTATATAATTAGACTTAAAAAATCGCTTTTCTTAGCCAAATACATATTTCGAAATGAAATATGCACCTACTACTACTATACCAGGACAAAACTAAATTATTTTAAAAATAAAAAAACTCCAATTCTTTATAATTTCACCCCATACAGCACCAGTAGTGTACAACGATACGATCAGGCTAAAAACATTTATTTTTTGGATGATAAATCTTTTAAAACTGTTGTTGTTTATAATAACAAAGTGTAAACTAAAATCGTTTCGAACGAAAAGTGAGAATCGCCGTAAAATCGCTCTTAATGTGCGCACCAGCTATAAGGTCGAATATCACTGTACGCGACGTGGATTATGAACCTTGCTGCCATGTTCGCGTTTGTCGTTGATACATCGGACATTCGTACACAAAAAATCATACAGACGTAACGTTTAACTCTATTTCAAATTTGAAAAAGGGAATTAATCCTAAATGTCGGAGCTATATCGTTTATTTCAGGGTATTTAAAAAATAAATACACGTTCTCGAGTTATGGGAAGTTAAACATTTCACGAAATATGCTGTTTCAGGACGAGCGTTTAAGCAATTAGGCGTCTCATAAGAATGCATTGAGATGACATTACTTAATAATTGTTAAATAAATATTTCGGAGTAAAACATGTATATAATATTATACCAGGATAAAGCTACATTATCGGAGATTTTAAAAATGCAAAAAAATTTTGTAATTTTTATAAATTCGCCCTTACAACCCCTGTACAGCACGAATTTTATACGACCACGCTAAACCTTTATCTTTTTCGATGGGTAATCGTTTAAGAATAGTTGTTGCTTTTAACAACAAAGTGCAAACGAAAATCGTTTCTAGACGGCTTTTCTAACTCCGCAAACTACACTATTTTATGAGTTGGTTGTTTTCAGATATTTTTACTTTACTGTGTTATAAAGAAATTATCTTAGATTTCTTTTTATTTTGACACGTTAATCAATTAGTGGATTATTAGTGTAGAATCAACGTTAGAATGTAGATTCATTATGGATAATAAATTTAATTATTCTACTCATTCATTAATAATTTATAATTGCTTTATTAAATTATGAATTTGTTTTATTTTTAGTAAAATTTATAATTTTTTCTTAAATAGTTTGTCTCCGGTACGGTAGTGCGTGGTTATATTGAAAATAATCTAAAATTGCTAACTTTTTAATCTGTAAAATAATATTACCAATTCTTAGTAGGTACAATTTTCACATAATTTAAAACTATTCTAGGTGTGCTCTGGGATAATGATTAAAAGCTACTAAAAATTAAAAACACAATTTAATGAGAAAAAATGGTTTATCTTCAGATTAGTACAATTATTGTATTATATTTATCAGCAAGATCTAAAATGAATTTATTAAAAAAATTGTGTTATTTGAACCACCGAGACGCTATAGGAGCGGGCGGCATGTAAAACTACGGTATATGAGGTCGCAGTTATGACATCATGTATCGCCTTTACGCTAAATCGGTTTGGGTTGGTTTTCTTCTACAATCAATTCAAGAACTGTCTTACAATTGAACAACGATAATTTTCAAAAGAAACCACTGCTTTTGACCATTTTTTCTAGAAAGTGAAAAAGAAACTTGCCAGTGTTTTTCTTTAAAGTCCATAAACTAAAGACCAGCTGAGCTAAATATACAAACTAATAGAATACAGTACTGTAATCAACGGAATAAATGAAGGCACTTGTGCTTTTATATTTTTTTTATAACACGCTTAAATCCCCATTAAATGTTATCACTCGAATTGCACTTTAAAAAGTAAATTAAAAAAATGCAAAACAAAAAATGTAAGTTTTTATTTAAAAAAAGAAATCAAAGTAGAAATTTCTTTATTTATACAAAGGTTTAGGTATATCTTAGTTTAAGTTGGAAAAAGAATCAGAGATTAGGTAAAAATAACTTTGATAACAACTTTACAATCAGGGACATCTAAAATGAATTTATTTTTTAAAAATTGTTTTTACCACGTTTTCTTAGCTTGCGTTCTTGTTTGTTTGTTTCTTTGATTACTTGTCCGCAAAATTTCAAATTTTATAATCGATTTTTCGTCCATTTCTACTGCACTAATCAAGCTAGAATTTTTTGGATATGTGCATTATTGATGACAATACAATATTCAAGCATCAAAAAATATAAAACTCTTGCCATAACTTGAAGATTTCTGATCTACGACAGTAGTTGTCTAAGCTATGTACCTAAGTCGGACAAGTGTTTAAACTGTTTGTTTAAAACTTTATCAAAGTAAATTATTATAAGACTAAAAAGTAGAAAATAAATACTTTATAAAAAAAGTTTTTTAAAAAACCTTGTTTTTCCCGTGAACTAAAAAGTAGAAAATAATTTTTCTTCAACTTAAAACGTGGGCGTACCTATTTATAGGAACTTATATAATTTAAGAAAATACATTTGAATGCGCCCACGTTTTAAGTTGAAGACAAGTTAGTTTATACTTTTTAGTTCACGGGAAAAACGCGGTTTTTAAAAAACTTTTTTTATAAAGTATTTATTTATCATACTTTTATAATTTTACATGGTGTAAAATATATTTACTGGAAACAGGTTTGGTTTTTAATAAAATTTAACAAATAAAAACTTGGTGGCTTAAACTAAAAAAATAGTTCATTTTCCTTAATTTGATTTTTCTTTTGTAAAGAACAAATATTAAATTTATTTATGATTAACTTGAAAATAATAGTAAAAATTCAAGTATTTGTTTTGACTGCGCGTTCTTCGTCATAGCTCAGTCAACAGTTATAGTCTTCCATTCTTGGCGTACTTCAACGCTTCCTGCTGCACATTTAAAAATTTTACAAACAAGTTTTGAATGGGATGGGTTTAAGAAAGCGCATGGTTGCTTTATTTGGTATTTCTTTCTAACCTAATGGTTGTTACTCTGCGTTTGCGCATTCACCAAAATTGACACCTGTCGGCAAATCTATTGTTAGATTGACAGTTGTAATTGTTTTCCGTTTTTAAATTTTGATAAGTAGTGCTAAGTGTATTTTGAAAACAACTCTGCAAGTCAAATATTTGCTTTGGTAAGTACATATGATAAAAAATTTGTAAACACATTTTTATTCTAACCTTAAAAGTTGTAATAGGAAGTATATTTATATTAATATGTAAAATAAAACTTAGACGCATATCTTTTTTGCAGTAGCATTTTTATTATTAAATGAATTTCTTAATAAAACTAACTAAACAATTATTGTTACAGATTTAATACTAACAATATGAATTAGGCTACGCATGAAACGTTTGGAAAAAATGCAAGGTGATACATAGTCAAGTACGTGAACCTATCGTCAATGTTCTGATAACCAACTACAAATAGTGAGTCACGCCAGTAATTGGGATCTGAAAAGATTTACGAAACAATAGTAAAGGAATCTAAGACTGCGGATAACTTCTTTATCAACTTGAAGGAAGAAGCGACATAAGAAAAACAGATACGAACTTGTAGGAAGACAAAAAATCCTGCTATTAGGATGCTTATAAATGATTTTCATAAAAAGGAAAAATCATAACCGTCTATAAAAGGTAAACTAATATTTTATCATTCACGTTAAATAATTGTCTCTAACTATTCGAAGACCTTTGTTTTTAAAGTTTAAAGTATTACTTGCCTGACTAACCAGAAAATTTATTGAACACAAACAGTACCCATACTTACAAAATTAGTTGTGTATTTTTCTAAAGTTAATGTTTATTGTTTATAGGCATTATATGGATTCTTGGAGTACATAAATCAAACACTTATGTATACAAATTGACTTAGTTGCTGCACGAATATGGGCATTCATACTACATCTATCATCTTATCAAAAATTGAGCCCGATTAAAAAATATAGGCTGCGTTAAATATTCTGACGAATAAGGCAATTTGGAATCAGAAACATCAGATGACGATTTGGACGTTACTCCATTAACATAATAATGTATTACTTGTATAATTCCACTAGTTTACAGATTTAAGTTTTTTGCTAAAGTTTGAATTTTAGTTGGCGAATTGAATTGACTAAATATGTTGTTTTAATTTCAAATAAGATTTCAATTTTTCTTATCACATCCAGAAAACAATTTAACAAACAAAATGTATTGATTTTTACGAACGTATGTAATTTTATTCTGCTTAATAAAGAAAATTACAATGTTATTACAAAATGTATGACTGCTTAATATTAATCAAAATTTAAAGATTTAATTAACCAGACATTTATATTTTTGTTGAAAAAACCGTTTAATGTTGTTCGTTTTATGCACAAACTCAGAATTTCTTTCTTGTACATTTGTACTTTTATTTCCTGATGAAACTTTTCTCTTTGTTTTTGTTCCTTTGTTCAAGATTGTCAGGAAAATTAAGATTGGCATGCAGTGAATGAACTTTGGTGCTCATATTACCTAAATTCAAATTGTAAAGCATTTCTAGCATATTTTTAACGATTTTTTCATAATCTTGTGATTTCTTAAAAACGTTCATTACATTTTTAAAACTTCAAGCTTCCTTTTCAACAGCAGTCATGGTATTTTTAAACTGACTTTCAGAAACTAATTTTCTAATTTTTGGACCAATAAAAATATCTAGATAAACTAGAAATTTACTGCGAAGATACCAAAAGTAGGTTCTGTTCAGTGTTTTTACGAATTGCCTCATTATATCTAATTTGAGTTGCAATTGAGGTAAAAGTATTTTATCTGCCTTTACTAAGCTTTAACGTATATATTTTTTGAACCTAGTGTAAGATTTTTCTTGCAAAATGCTCAGCAGCTTAAGTACATGGGAAAGCCCAAGTCTCGTGCTAAATCATTAAGTTCGGAATATATTGATAACACAATTTCAAATTAAAGTATGTAAGCATAAAAAAACCATTTCACTAATAAATAACTGAACTAACAACCACTAAATTAAATAACAAAGAAAAGTTGACTAACAGTTGTTCACAAGGTAATTACAATTAAGACATAATTTTGAACTAAAACTACTAAAATGTCTTACAAATTACGCCAAGACTTAAAAACCGGCAAAAAAAGCATGTAATCCAGCAATGCACTCAAATTATGTCATCACCAGTATTGAAGTTTTTACAATACATGGGTAAAATAGAAAAAAGCCTGTTTATAACTTTGAACAGTAGGTATAATGAATCGTACACTTATGAATCTCATAATTCAAAATCTACTTAAAACAATAAATACACTTACTATGAGAACCATATAAATCCTCAAAAAAACTTAATAGTTTGGTGTGTTTCTATACAACGATAGATCCTTCAATGTGGAGGATAGGCACCACTCAGAAATAAAACTCTGTCGTAATTGTGGCTACGTTTCGTTGGCTATTGTGCCAACTTCATCAGGCCAATCATTACAGTAGAATGTTTAATTTCTGCCAAATATACATAAAATAAAACCATGGACACAGGAGGAAAGTACGAAGAACATGTAACCTTATACGACACAAACATAACCCACACATAAGGTGAATCTTAATGATAGAATTAAACTTACTTAAAAAAACCTACTTAAATAAACTAAACAAGTTTAATTCTATCATTAAGATTCACCTTATGTGTGGGTTATGTTTGTGTCGTATAAGGTTACATGTTCTTCGTACTTTACTCCTGTGTCCATGGTTTAAATTTCATGTATATTTGGCAGAAATTAAACATTCTACTGTGATGATTGGCCTGATGGAGTTGGCACAATAGTCAACGAAACGTAGCCACAATTACGACAGAGTTTTATTTCTGAGTGGTGCCTATCCTCCACATCGAAGGATCTATCGTTGTATAGAAACACACCAAACTAATAAATACACTCATTCGAACACTCTTTTTCCATAATCACATTGAGCGTAAAATTATATTTTTTTGTATTTAGTTAATAGTATAAAAATTTAATATCATTCATAATTTTGACGAATGTGTTAATAGGATTCAATTTCAAGAAATTTTATGAATATTTTTGTACTTCTAACAACTTAATTTATAATGAAGCATTTTTTGTATATGTAAATATATCGATGTTAAAAATTGTCAGTATGAGGTAGAAAGTTAACAATCTCTGTAGAAACAAACAAAATGCAATTATGCTTGAAAGATTCTGTTTTTATACATTTTCCACGATAAGCAAAATATTGATCTTATCTACTTATATTTAAATTAAATTGCATGCTTACAAGGTGTAACCACAATCAGTAATTATTTGGGTAATTGTGGTAACAATGGATATTCAATCTTAATAAATCATAAATAAAAATCGTTCTAGCGAACTCTGTTGGTCGACAGAAAAAGTATTACAAAAATATTATGAGCTTATATACAAAACCAAACTTTTAATGTACTATGAGCCTATATACATTTATACATTACCATGATTATGGTCCTATGTCATATATAAAGTTACCGGCATAAAATTACTCAGTTACCGACATCTGTAGGCTCGTTAGACTGCCTGTATATATATATATATATATATATATATATATTTAAAGCTTTTATTATACCAGTTAGACAAATTTTTAAATTAGATTGCGTATAATATATCTCAGAGTGCAAATAAAATTTCTGCACATTAAAAACACTTATCTGGTGGTCGTTGTGTGGTATAGCAGCTAAACATAATAAAGTATAAATGTTTATTTTTAAATCTCGTTTATCAAAATAAAACAATTTTAAAAATTGAATAATGTGTATTTAATTAAAAAAAAACGAATAATTAAAATACAGTTATAATATATTATATATCAAAGTGTCTGATTATAACCTAACCAATAGATTATATCGCGAGACGCAAAGCGCCGAGGGATATAAATTGCGCAGATTTTAATGAACTTCTCAACCGTGGTGTATATACAATTTTTTACATTACTATAATTATTAAAACCTTTCTACCTGTTACTAAATCAAATTTAAAACACAAGATATTAGTTGTAAGTTAGAAATCAAGTCAGTAATTCTGGCAGTTGTCATTAATTCAATAGATTTAATTATGACGCAATTTTTAGTTGTAATTTAAAACACAAAAATAAACAGATAACCTAAGTTTTTATTGCTAAAGCTGTTTAAATTGTTTAAAATATCATTATTTTAAGCATTGCTTTTATCTAAAATATAATTAATTCAATTATATTTACATTCACTTCAAATAACTCACATTTTTAAATTAAAATTAATTTATTAATTGAACAATTTGAACACTCAAATTAGCATTAAATGAAATCTCTGGCTTTTGGTAGACAGTTTTGTAAACTATTTTTCTTTGAAACTGTTATAGTCGGTTATAGTATTATCAGAAAATGTAAATATGTTCATTATTAAGTGTTGGTTAATAATGAATATTATTTACCTGCGCTTAAAAAAGTACAATTTTACAATCTACTATTATACGTAATGAAAGCTTATACAACTAGTAGTGGAAAAAAAATTTTGTTAATAACAACACAAAACAAAATTTAAAAATTTTAAACTTATTATGCACAATGTTTAAACTTTTTATTTTAGTGAGTAGTATCAAAGTAAAAGAATACAAAGAATATTAAATGTGGCGCATGACTTTTACAAATTTTAGATAATTATTACAAGTTATTTTCATATTTAAATAATATTTGTGTATTAATGGTTAAAAATGTAGAAACTCAAAAGGCCAAAACTCGAACAACCTAATTTTAAATTTGACCAGTTGCACAAAATTACATTCTCTATCAAAATGATCTATCCAAAAGGCAATGGTTTTAAATATATCTTATTTTATTGACAAAAGTACTCTTTCTGATGGCAATTAATTTTAGATTTTTTGTTATCTGCTACGCACATTGGCACTAAAATATTAAATGATGTTGTTTGTTATTATTTTTGGTATAATAACAAATATTAATTTTATTTCAATATTTATTAATCCAGATTATACTTTACATTACACTTGTAAGTTTTCAATTTTATATCAATCCTCGTTGCCAGTTCCACCAACCTAACTAATACCAACAGATGTATTGTAAAAGTCAGTAAAGCAGTATGTTTGTAACTTTAAAATAATTTTTTTTAGAAAAAATAGTCGATATGTTTTATGTGCCTAAAGCAAGTATCAAAAACTGTCTATTGGCACAAGGAGTGTACCAAGAAAGATTTTTCGAAAAAAAGCAACTAACTAAAAAGTTTTTAAAAATTTATTGAAACGTTTTAAAACGAACGGGAAATGTAGCGTACGAGAAAAACGTTAGAACAAAACGGTCGTTAATAAAGAAAATAAATTTAATATATTTTTGGCTGTGACTAGACATCCCCATGTAAATGGTAAAAACGTATTGCAACAATTAGATATTGGTTTATCTATTACACTGAGAAAAAAAAATAAAATGCACTTATATCACATTCAGCTATTGCAAGAGTTTAGTGAAGATGATAAACAAAGAAGATAAACTGTTTCTAATTAGACAAATAATAAATATAGAAGCTGGTTTTTTGACTTTGTCTTGTTTGAGGATGATGCTACATTTTACAGAAGAAAAAACTGCATTTTATACAAACCAAAAGTCAAGTTAGCTGGCCTTTAAAATGTATTAGGTGGTATTAGATTATGTAATAAGACACTACTCTCTTGATAGTGCTGTGAATGGCTAAATTGATTTAGAGTTTTTGCAAATATAGAATAGTGTGTTTGCACTATAGCGCTCCTGCTTACCACACTGGTCCTATCCATTATCATCTTAATGTTACATTTCCGCAAAGGTGAATTCACTTGACTTGTTAAAAAATCATTTTTTATGGGTTTGCATTAAAGATGTAATGACTATATTGAACGTTTAGGTAAGAAAGGCAAAAACTTACAACATGGATTACATTTATAAACGGCAAAGGTTTGTGATGCTATTGAGCGCATTTTATCATGACTACTATTTTATTGGATAGACAAAAGAAATACATTGAATTTGACATGGCAGTGAGTACATATTAAAAAATATTATAAATAATTTTAATTAACTTATTTAGATAAACACTTACATAAAAAACTAGTGTGGTCCCTACACGACTTTGCTATAAGGAATGATGAAGGAATCTCTAGATATTTTTTAAGGTTATGTTGTCATAAAACCGCTTTGAAGTGATATCTACACGTTTGTATTGACTACTAATGCATTACTTATAAGAATGTCTTCAAACTTAATTCTTAAAAAATATTAAACTTATAAGTATAACGTATCCTTCTTATATGTTATGCTTTTAATTGTTTTTTTCAGTGTTTAAACAATCATAGCTATGTGCGAAAAAATTGCAATGTCGTACATAGATTTTTTATTTCTGTTTTATTTATTTTCTTTATAAAGTATTTGCTTATTAAAATTTCAAACAATAAAAACATACCAGTGTGATACTTTAATTATGCAATTTACAAGCGATCGGCCGTGGTGTAGTGTATCCAATAGTCTTTCCAAGGTTTTTTATAACGCTGCATTACGCCGACGAAAGAAAGCTCTGTGGATCAAATCAAATAAAATAGCTTATGTTCAACAGTATTCTAAGAAATACAAATAACAAATGTCATTCAAGAACCAAAATTTATTTATTTATTTTTTCTAAAAGAGAATTGCCGCAGACAGGATCCGAACCTAGATTATATATGGAACTCACTTTAAATTATAAATCAAATATCTAATAAACTGTTAATGTAAAAAAATGTATTTAAATAACTTGTTAAGATGAATTCTTTCTATAAGAAACTATAAAAATAATTCAAATAATTTACATACGTACAAATTTATATAAGAAAAACTTAAAAATGGGGAATACACTCACTTCTGGTTTTTTTATCGGACCCAGAACCGTAAGGAGCTCCATTCAAGTTACTAAAACTTTTAGTTTGAAAGTTATCGTGGGTACCTTGTTACACTGGTCACAAATGTAAAATTATGTGTCTAAGCACACAAACACTTTTAAAGAAATAATAATACAAAAATTACAAACCGCAAATATCTACACCAATCATCAGCGAAGTTATCACAGAAATATTTTTCACACTATTTAACATATGCAATGGTGTAATCCAGTAAATCTCAATCACATTTTCGAAATTAAATTTTGGTACATACTGCTTAGGTTATTAGTATCAGTATTAAAATTAAAATTATTGTTGTGTTTAGTAATAAAAATAGTTTCAGCTATTAACTGTTTATTAAAGGACTGTTTCACATCTTAGTAAAGTTTGAAAAATCAAAATTGTGGTCTGTGTTAATGTCATATACACTACTCTGATTTAGGTTTTTTGTTTTTACAGTCGTATAGGCGGTTTTTCAGACGATTTTTTGTTTTATTTATTCTATGTAGCACTTGTTGCAATTTTGTATACGATATTGTGTACAATAAGAATGCTCGTTTTATCTTATATTTTTCTATATAGCATGTTGTATATGGCGTTTTTATTATTTGTACTTATTTTAATGTTTGTTTTTTTTTTTAAATAAGTATTAGTCTTTGTGTTAACTCAAGTACATTAATGATTTTTGTGTACGTAAAATTTAAGTTAGTAGTTAGGTTAAACGGGCTTATAGGTGTTGGAGTATTGTTAATCTTAAATAATAGTTTATTTATAATTTTGATAGGGTAATTGTTACCTTTTATTAAGATTTTTATTATTGGTAAGTTTTTTTCTTGAAATACTGGCTTACTCAAACTCATAATATTATGTTTCATTGAATTAATTATTATATTTATTTTCTGATGATGTGGATGCCTAGATAGATAATTTGCTATGTTAACAATTTAATTGTGATACAATTCCATATTTAGTTTTACTTAATTTCCTTAGCGATAATAATAATAATTTGTACATTTGTCAAACGTGAAATACGTACGACATACATATAGTTATTATAACAGTTAAAACTTGCATATTTGCTTTTCTACGGTGTTAATTTACGTAAGATTTGAATTTCAGATTAAATCAAAGATTAACTCCGAAATCGCGTATTACTTGATTTTGTTTTGTTGGATGTTGTCTAACTTTCAGGACGAGTATTAATGCTACAACTGATACTTTTAGAATTATTCTATACTAGTATTGTACCTAGTATTGTACCTAGTTCTATCTTGATAACTAGTTATTTTAACTTTTAACCTTTTTTTTCTCATTATTGAAAAATAACTATATTTGACGTTATAACCAGTGTTTTGTCATTTATTATATTTCAGTGTTGGGTAGATCTAAACGATGTCTATTACTCTAGCTTCTAATCGTTTTGGCGCTTCTTTAATTTGTTTTATAATTTATCACCACAAAGTTTACCACCTCGCTTACGATCCAAATCTCCGAATTTAACTGACTTAATCGTTAGCAATTTTAGTTGCGTGAACACTCTTGTAACAAGTTAATAATAAACTATATTTTCTCATTGTACTCGTTTTTATGTATAACCACTGTTGCATTAACTGTTAAAATGAAGTCATTTTGTAGTTTTAAACATTGTTTTTCTTTCTTTTCTTTTTTTTTATTCTTGATGAAATAGAAAAACAAAACTCATTTCTTTTTTTAGACGCTAAGTTAATTAGAAATAATTATATCCATAACATCTTGACAGATTTGTATACCAAACTCATTGCTTCTAATAGAACATTAACTATCTACATATCTAGTCATTCGCATCATCAAAACAATAATATAATTAATACAATAAAGATTATGAGTACTCCAGAATTTTAAGAAAAAAACTTAATGATTATAAAAAACATACTAACACATAACAATTACCCTATCAAATTTATAAATAAACTATTACCTAAGACCAGCAATATACCAACACCTATCAGCTTGTCTTACCTAACTACCAAATTTAATTTTACATACACGAAAATCGTTAATGCACCTAGGTTAAAGACTACTATTACTAACACCTGTTCTTAAAAACGCGATCATTAAAGGTGGTACATATAATAAAAATACACACAATGTCGTATATAAAATTAATTATAATGATTGCAACAAATCTTACATAAGACAGACAAAATAAAAACAAAAATTGTTTAAAAGACCACCTATACGACTGTAAAAACAAAAAACCTGAAACAGCTGTAGCAGCTGTAGCATTAAGACATGCCAATTTTGATTTTTTGAACCTTACAATCTTTGATGTGGAACAGTCCTTTAATAAACGGTTAATAGCTAAAATAATATTCATTATGCAACACAACAATAGTGTCAATTTTAATATTTGATACGGTTAACCTAAGCAGCATCTACAAAAATTTAATTTCTAAAATGTGATTAAGATTAACTACGTTACAGCAGCGAAGTTAGTAATTACATGGTAAAACTTATTTATTTATTTATTGTAGTTTAAATTAATCTTTTGTTTTTAATTTTATGAAGTTTGCGGCATATTGTTAATACTTTGTAACAATACATAAAAACAAAAATGTTTAATAGAATAGAATTTTTTAAGATTACGTAAAACGTTAATTATTTTAATATTTTCACCCAAGTTTAAATTATTGAACGATACTATAAGCGAAGTAGCATTTCTAATGCTATTATACCATGTGAATTTTAAATACCGAATATTACGTGATCCTGTAGCATAAGCAACACACTATGTGAGGTTGGTATTTTGCTTTAATAACTTAAACCTAAAACTTAAAAAAACTAAACTAAATTTCAATCATCAGCGTGTAAATAAGATTTAATAACGTATTAGTGAAAGTTTTAAAAAGTTACATAAAACAGCTACTTTAAATTAAATATTGAAAACTTTCACTAGAACTTCAAGAGTTACACTATTAATTTCGTTTTGTATAGCTTCTTTCAAATTATTAATAGTTTAAAGAAGATTTGCATAAACTTTGGTTTTGCTTTACAAACAGAATGCTTAAATCGTAAAGTATATTTGTATCGGAAAAAAGTGCACTAAACTATTGAATGCAAATTGTCTGAGATAAGTCTAAGAAGCATCATGATTTTCTGAACCACTATAAAAATGAGCGTAAACATGATTTAACGTTTGTAACCTAGGAATTTAATTCATGTTAAATTGCTATAATAAATTATGATAAATTTACCTTTGCTAGATATTTACATCCGTAAATTTAGTTCTAAAAAGATTTTTCCATAAAATTATAATAAATAAAATGAAAAATACGAGTAAAGCAAACACTATAAACGCTGCTGATAAATACGACATTTTTGATTGGGGTTATTTCGATGTTGCCCACGTAACACAAAATATCCTAGGAATACGTTTTTAATAATCTGAATATTCTAATAGTATCCTGATATCATCAGCATGTTTCTGGAATAAACTTAATATGTAATATTACGTTATGTTATCCCTAGCATAACATATTCAGATTGTTTACAGTTTATTCTAAAAAAATATGCTCAGAACGTTTAATCAACATTCAAAATATCCTAGGATAATCTAAGGATTTTGTCAAAGGTGATTCTTAGCGTGTTCACCTGTGATTTATTTGTATACTTACAAAGCAGGTAAGCAGTATTAAATGATTTATTAATTATATTATAAATATACGTATAGTTGAGTGAATTGTCCTGCGTTTAGGTTTGAGAAGTTAAATAATTTTGAATAACGAATTGGTAACAAAACCTTGATCTGATTATATGCCACCTGTTGTTTTCTCTCTAAAAATGCTTCCTGGACAATATTATATTTTATTTCAGTTTGATCTCTATACAAAAATAATTACATTTTGTGTATATACATATATAGTTGTAAAACAAACGTTTTTTCATACACCGCAAAAAGATTATGACCAGTATCGAAAAAGCCAAATGCCTTGCTAACGTTACAATAGTAAGACAAAATGAAATGTAGAGGAATATAAAATATGTATTAACTTAACTAAGTATTATAATTTAAACAGCTAGTATATAAAAATTTCAATATACTAAGAATGTTGTAAAAGTTTATGTTGTCGTTGTACGTTATGCTTTATTATAATGAAGAATGTCTAAAATGCCGTTGATATACAGTTTATATTAACGTTAAAGACGAATTTATCCGTAGGTCTAGAAGACACATATTATGTCAAACAGTTTGCAGAATATAGAGCTTTTCTGTTATCAATTTCTTAACGATAAATTGTTTTCCAAAGCAAATGTTTATTACGGTTATTTAAAAGATACTCAGGTTATTTTAGAAATATCTGTGGGATTACGCTAGGAATGACTGTAGCATATACTTTAAGATATCCTAGGATCAATGTAAGAATATGAAAAATAGTAAACTTTGTATTTTAATGATTGTCCGGTGTTTGAATTTGCCGCGTCGTCATTCTAGTAACTATAATCAAACAATGTTGGTTCGTTGACAAATAAACAAGCAGCAAATTCAAACACCGGACAATCATTAAAATAGACACCGTATTATATACTTAACTAACAACTTTGTTTAAATTTGTTTACGTTTTGATATGTTTAACGTGCTATGAAGTTTTATGTTTACAGTCGTTTTGGCAACTTTTGTAATTTTTAATAAAACATAAATATGAGATTTAACAATTGTCAATTCACCAATTGGTTTTACTCTATTTACATTTTTAAGTAATCTATTTAGTGATTTACAAAGTTAGTTTCTTGAATTACCATAACCCAATATTTATATTACTTGTTTTGAAGGTTGAACTTTGTTGAATCTTTTACGTTCAAAAATGCGTTTTTTTCTAAAAGTTTTGTATTTTTTTTTAAATGCCGTACGCTATCAGTTTTTATTTTGATGCCACCTATGCTATTTTAAAAGTTAGACCAACGATTTCATATTGCATTTAGTGTTTATTGATGTTTTTTAAAAAATAATAAATATAATAATAATAATAGTCTTGATTCATTTTTTTTACAATAAAAACTTGCAACACAATACAGTGATCAGACATACTAATGGTCTAGAGAAGGCCGTCTTAGGAGTTGTCACAGAACTGTACCTATTGTGTCAAATTAATTCACAACAAAAAAATAACAAAAAAAAAATTTTTTTTCTGAAACCCAAAACCAAAAACAAATACTTTCAACAAAACATACTTAAACTAACCTAAATAGATCGTCTAATATAACCTAATAATTAAATTTTATAGCTAACAGATATCTATAATTCCATGCATCTTTGCAGTAATTAATTAAATTTATACAGTTCCTACCATTTAAATACTCTTTAAATTCTTCGTAATCTAGTGCAGATTTTTTAAAAAACAAAAATTGTTTAAGAATGGCGCATGTAGCTACAAAGTGAAACACATCTTCGTTTTCTTGTTTGTTACATAGGGAGCACAATTTTACTTTTACCGTATGGGAGTATTTATTTAAATACAAAAGTTCACCTCGAATCTTTAATAACCAGCTTATAGACCCAAGTAGCATCAAAGTGAGAATAACTTATACTGCCACTTCAGTTAAGTGATTATCACGTATTTAACACTTTATATGCAACTTCTTAGTAATAATAACTTTATTCTATTGATTTATAGTGGAAATTACGTGGATACATCTTTTCTTAACCACTTTGTAGTTCTGTAGCTTTGTGGTGAAAAGTAAAGTTTTTTCAACGTTATTTTCACTTATAAGTTTTTTTAACTTTAGAGTGGCAAATTAAAGTGGCAACCACTAAATCGAATCACTAAAATCTTACTTTAAAGTAATAACCACTTTAAAGTGGCTATTAAAGTTTTGGCCACGTTTTGGAAACTTAAAATATACCTAAAATGTAGGTGCACTCTAGACTGGTATGTTGTCGTTGTTGTAACGTTTTAGCCACTTCCATAAGTGATTTTCACGAGACATTTTAGATTAAAGCCACTAAAGAGTGACATTTACTTCTGAAATCCACTTTTAAGTTACAGTAACTAAATAGTGGCCTATTTCCTACAATGCATCTCGGCTCGGTATAAATAAAAATACACTGCTAGTATTTAAATCTGTCTAACTTAAAATTGTTTTCCAGGAAGACATCAAAAGTTTAATCCGTAAAGTAAAGTTATTTATTAGAAATTTGACATTTAATAACACATATAATCCATAATGTGAAAATGATTTAGAACAATTACAAATGTATAAGCTGGATAACAATATTATTAAGAGTGTTCAAAATAATTGATTGTAATTATACGTTATAAAATGAAGTTGATAATAAAATATAAATTAGTAAGGTTATGTATCCAACTTCATTATGAAGATGAACGTGAAAGCATGTAAATTTTATTGAGTGGCCGTTTAACAAAATTCACGTAGTTGCCACCAATGCTGCCACTTTTAAAAAACACTTTTAAGTGTTCTGAAATCTGATTGGATGTTTCTTAGTTCTTTTGGCCACTTATGAGTGGAAGTAACTCCAAAGTGGCTATCCTTAGTTTTTGCAACTTAACAGTTACTTTATTTCTAAGTAGCCTTATTTATGAAGAATCCCTATGCCGCCATTAACAAAAATTTGCCAATTATTCTAAATATATAAAATTTCTAAGTAACAACACATTGAATGTAAGAAATTAATGAATTATAATTAAATTTATAATGTAAATACTAATAAAATGTGTTTTAGATTGTATAGTTATTTAATTTTTATTTTATATTTAGGACTTTTCAATTTTGGTTTTCTAAAAAAAATGAAGATTTTGTTGGCGCATGGTTATATTTCAAACTATAACCTCTACATTTAACAGTAAACTTGCATTTGTTGCAATTTTGCTGTTAGCAAATGTTGTACAAATTCAATAATAAACATGTAGTTCATAAAAACAGTTTGATCGAAGTTAACCTAGTTGTCCATTTGTAAAATAAAGAAGGGATCTAGATGAGAAAGTAAATAACATTTAAAAATGAGACAGAGATATAAATACATTAAAGCAGTTTCTGAAATGTTCAGGGCCACTTATGGTCACCACGCCGCCACTTGGCAGTGACGTGGATTTTACCTGGCTGTAACGTTATTTTATAAGTGATAAAATGGTTGTAATCACGTAAAGACCACCCAATATTTGTTCCCCATTTTGGTGGTAGCCACGGTATAGAACTGTTCCTGTAACGTGGTAGTGACTAGTGGCACGCCACTCTACAGTTCTTTTGACTGTGGCTGCCACGTCGCAATCGCTAAAAATGCTTTCTTTTCCGTATTTTGCTATTTTAACTGCAGGTATAATATATAAGTAATATTTACAAAAAATTTGTTTAAACTTTAAAATAATATCTTCTTCTGTTAAAAACGTTTCATATAGTAAAAATATATTGTATGTTCTTAAGTACCCTAAATTCTAAATTATGTACCTTATTTTTTAATCCTGAAATATTGTACACAATTATATTTAGGTTACCATTTACATTATTCAAAAGAAATATTGTTTTTACTTAAAGATTGGCTTGGTTGACGATGCCGAGTCGCTGCGTGGTCGAAAAAAATCCATGATGTCTGCACTACCAGATATGTTCCCCATTCTAGCAGTTGTTCGTCTTCTCTTCTTCACGTTATTTTGTTTTGAAGTATGATTATGGTCTACTTCTTTCTTCCATATCAAAAATGCCTTCACAATTACTAATTTCTAAGATGTGTTTAAATTTTCCATTTATTAAAAATCCATTTCTAGTAGGTCGACATTCTTGTCCCGATTCCTTTAACTTAGCTTGCACTAGTAACATCTTCTTTCTTTGATCTTGCGTTTCTTTATCATAATCTTTGGAAACAAATAGGTTTGAACCTTTTAGTTTAAAGGCATTCTGTAATATTTTTCTTAGTATATTGGAAATAAACGAAACTACTACGGGTCTAATTTTTCCTTGCTTTTGTTCAACACATCTGACATGGTTTAGGTTTATTTTATTAAACTTAATAGCCATTACGTTGTTAAACAGGTCTAACATAGAATTTTCTAAAGTTTTTTGATTTTCGGTTTCGGATTCATGCATTCCAAAAAAAACCAAATTATTTTGTCTAAGAGTAGTTTCTATTAATTTTCTTTGCAGTGCCACCGTGATTTTTAATACTTCATTTTCTCATATTATATAATATTTTCATATTATATTTTTTGTTATGTTCTTCAAACATTGCGGGAATACTTCATTTTCTGTTTTTAACATATTATATTTTTTGTTATGTTCTTCAAACATTGCGGGAATATTTAAATTATTTATTTCTTTTCTTATAATTTGTTCCATGTTATGTTTTAATTCTTTTTTAAAATTTTCAAGCACTTTACTAAGTTCAGTAGTGTTGAAAGACTTGTTTATTAAAGTTTTTAAAAGTGTTTGTGTATTACAATTATTAACACGTAAACGTACGATAAATTGCTTATTCAGAACGCGTCGAAGTCGTGGACCTAGGTCAGCTCCTCGGAGGTCACGGCACCGTATTGTTGATAAGATTATTAATTTACGTATTAATATTGTTAAATAAATACATTTTTAATATAGTTTTTCTACTTGAAGCTTTGCTTAGTAACAATAACTGCTACTAGTATCTTAACTGTATCACTTTTACGTTAAAAAAGCACTCACAACGACTTTAATTTTTAAGTTATATTTTAAAGCAAAATTTTACTTGTCGTAACAATCCGCACTCCTATAACTAACTTTTTAAAAAATAATTAACTAACAAAAACAAATTACACTAAAATAAACATTACATTTTGGTGCTTATACTACGGTTGTACGTTGTCAAAAAGCATAACGCCAACCATATACTGTTGTAGATGTTCATCCGCATGGTAAGCTTTTTTTAGATACCTTGATTTTACAAACAAAATAAACACTTAAAAACTAATAAACTGGAGCGGGTCAAAACGTTGTTAGCTGCATACACTTGTTTTACATATTCAGGATCTCTCGTAAATCGACTTTAAGAAAAATGTATTATAATATCTAATCAAGTATACATCTGAAAAACCTTGTGTAAAGTAATAACCTTTAAGTTTTTCAAAAACAATTTCAATGCATTAATTTCTAATAGAAACATTGTAAATGCAAAAAATTAAATGCATTTACATACGCTTAGATTTATTTTAATTATAGTTTTTTATTGTTATTTTTCCTTTTATACAGAATTTATTTGAATATTTTATATTTTTCCGAGAAAATTTATGTGTCTGCCAACGGTTTTCTATTAGCGTAACGTCAAACAACATAATTTTGGTTTTGAGGATAAAATAGAAAAATTTTGAAAAATTTTTGGTTTTGTAAGAAATTGAATCTTTAATATTACTATTAATTTTTTAATATTCATTTTTTGTCAAAAGATTGTATTAAAACACACTTAGATTACCAATAAACAAAAACGTAAAAATTAATTAAGTTATTGACTTATTAGATTTGGATCTAGGTCTTGAATTCTAGTATTTGACCCCTATCGATAATAAAATCAAGAACGTTGTTTGTTTCTACGTAGGTTAAAACAAATTGCTTCAATACTGAAACATACAAAGTTAACCATTTTGAAGGTTTATTAACAAATTTTATTGTGGCCAATGAACACGTGCCAGCTATTTGCACAATAGTGAAATATCATGTGTTTTTCATAAACACTTCATAACAAATTTGAACAAGTTTTCATACGTATGCAAACGGAAGATCACAGTTTATAAACACTAAAAACGTAAATGTATAGAAGCAGCATATCAAAATATATTTTGTATATTTCTGTAAAATTTTAAATAACTACAGATTAATATATAAAAAATGTAGAATAACGGTTAAGTTCCCTTAATTTTAGAAAGAAACAAGGAAACTACTAGTTTAGTTTGCTTGCGACGTTTTGTGTTAATTAACCAACACTTCATCAGGCTGTTGCATTCAGTCAGAAAGAAAAATTATTAAATAATAAATGTCAATTAATTTTATATTATTTTATTGTTTTTCTTTCCGACTCAGTTGATCAACACGAAACGTCGCAAGTAAACTGAACAAACTGTTTCTTTGTTTTCTCCTAAAACAAAGGAATTATTAACTTGATCCTTACTCTACATACTATTACCAGGAGGCGAACCTTTTTGTCGATTTAAATAAAAAATGTACAACAGTGAAAATGTTTAAAGAGAATTTGCGAATAAGTTTGTCAAATAAACAAAATAGTTAATTTTAGAACATTGTCTTTATGTTTAAAATCAATCTTTATGTTTCCACAAGATTTTGTTTTAGTTTAATTTGAATAAAATTAAGGCAAAGTTGAAAAGCGGTTTTTAGCAATACTTTGTCTTTTAGATAAGAAAAATTGTATTTTATTCTGACCTAATAAAGAGTATTATTATTATTATTATTATTATTATTATTATTATTATTATTATTATTATTATTATTGTTTTTTAATATTGTTAAGTTGTATTTGCTTAGTTTAATTAATAGATACTAAAGTTTACTACACGTTGCATTATGGTTTTATCTGTTCTCTAATTTGTGTTAACTTTGTATTATTATTGTATTTAAACTACGTAGTTTATGAAACTTATTATTAAAACATCTTAATATAATTTAAGTGTGTTTACTTTGCAAACGTAATAGAACTGGACAATAACAAGAAGTTTGATTATTATACTAATGTTTTAAAAGTTTATTTTTTAACTAATAAATACCTTTAAATAGTAATTGAAAATTTCTTTTATGCAAATATAAAATATTAAAGTTTACATTTATGTTTAGCAGCATAAACACAAATAGATATTTTTAAAAGGTTTACTTTCCGTCTACACAAAAAGAAGCTACGTCAAAAAAAATTTATAAATAAAATTTTATACGTGCTTATAGTATATTTTAACAATTTAAAATACTAAACATAGTAAAAATGTTAGTCAAAACTAAATGCACAACTTCCTCTTGCTTTGCTTATTTGACAAATAGAGTTTTGTAGCTGTTTTTCATTAGTAAACAACGCACGTTTTAAGGTAGAAAAACAAAATAAAGGAAAGTTTTTTATTAGCATATCTAAAAGTTACTAAATTTTCTATAAAAGTATTACGTAGGTCTATCTATTAGTTTTATTATACCAACCACAATAAAAACTTTAAATTGTAAAAATATAACATTTTTAATTATTGAAAATTTTAAATTAATTTATCAATCAAAAATTAATATATAATTAGTTACGTTTCTATAGTTTTTAGATTAACTACATTAATTAAGATAAAATTTATTAATAAAAGTAGCTGTTAATCTTTTAAAAAATTTAATGCAGACGTTTTAAAGCGATAATCTGAATTAATTTTGTTTGTGCTTTAAAGTATGAAAACTTTGTCAAAAATATCATACACAAACCGATTTTAAAGTAATCGTGTTATTCGCAAAATACTTAACACTTTATTTGTAGAAACGTTTTCTTAAACGGAAACAACACCAATAAAAATAAAACTTTTAAGAGATTAAATGTTATCATTTATAAAAGTTTTAAGTTATTTTATGCAAAATGCCACCATAAAACTAAAAAAAATGATTGTAGAAATTGTGTTTCTAATTAAAATTTGCAATCACAAGAGAAAAATATATATATACGTTGGACTTCGTGTAGTGATTCTTTGCACGTTCTCTATTCTCTTGGGAAACATATTTCCGACACCGTTTCGTGCTGACCCTTGGAGAAACCTTTCTGTTGAATTTAAATACAACATTTAGCACTAACCACAGATGCGCACTATTTACGATTAAAGGCGTACCAAAATTCAGCTGCAATTTAAAGATTTAAGCATGGGATGCATTTGTGTATAGGTATATTATTTTTTTAATAAAAATATGCTGTTTTTTAATTGTTATTAATTTACAACGTAAGTTATCTTTATTTTTATGTTTTTGTTATTTTTCAATGCTTATAGAGTTTTTATATATAAATAAATAATATATTAGAAAAATTGAAACTATTATAAAAATGTATTCATTTACTTTTAAATTAATATAAAATTTGCAGTTTTTATACTCTAGAATTGTTTGATAAATAAATGTTATTTTAACAACAAATAATTATGTCAAATGTTAATGGTGATTTTATTTATTATAAAAAGCAATGTGTTAGAAATAGGATAAGTTAACTATTAAGTTTGACTTAAAATAATTTTAAAATGCTACATATGGTTCATTCCCAGTAAACACAAAATTGATAATGTTTAGTAACAGTTTCAAAACAAAAAATTTATGATTCACTCTTGTTTCAAACATAAAAAAAACCTAACTTCTATAAAATAGCTATAAGTCCATCGCTGTTTCACTTATTTGAATCAGTATAGTTTCGGTATTTTAAATTCAATTCTGTTGCAAAACAAATGTTGCATTCGGTTTATGTTTTAAAAGCTTCGTTCTTGAACTGATACTAAATGATCAATAAATATATGATTTTCTTGTTTCAATAATAAACTAAAACAATTCTTTCAATAATATAATAATACATTTTCGAATGCACGTTTCAAATTTCATTGCACAATAAATATTTTTAAATACAATATCACATTGAGTTTTTTACATATTGCAACTTTCTCTGATGTGGTATTTTCACAAAAGCCTCGAAAACTGCATCAGTTACTGTTGAGTAGCAACTTTTAACCGCATCTGTAACATAGAAATAAATATTATTTCATTTATATACATACATAATCATAGAGTTACAGAAAATTAATTACATTTTTTTATTCAAAAACAACACAAACTTAATATAAATATCACTTTAGCAATCATAAGAAAGTTATAAAAACACTGTAAAAAAACTGTAATTATAAATCCTAAAGTATTATCAGATTTACGCAGTAATCTACGTTAACGCAACCACGTGTGTTAATTTACATTTTTTTTATACAAATTAAAACATGATACATAAAGAACAGAAATGATAATAATAGTGATAACATTTATAGATTATAATAAGGTGTTTCGACTTACCGTTTATTATTCCATTTCGTAATTGTACACACAGCATCACTTATCAAACTACAACCGAACAAGTAAAAAGATATCAATTTGCAGCGCAAGCGTTGACAACAGTAATCAAAAGTATAGCAACGACTAATGCTGACTAATTACAAAGTATTCGTTTTTACTAAAACGATTCCACTGTTTTGAAAATAATTCAATCTTATTTAATCGATCTTCAAACAATTCTAGTTATTCAAAAAATATTCGGTTTTAATAAATCAGTTTCTGGCGGTTGCTGATTATGGGAAAAAAATTGCAAGTACTAAAACGGGTTAAAACTGATTGTGAAAAATCGGAACTCTTTCAATTTATTCACTGTCAGTTACATGTAAATAATATAAAAATGGAACTAACACGAAACAACGTAATGAAACAATTGTTTTAATTTTGTGACTGTAACAGTTTCAATCCGTGTTTACTGGGTTGATGCTTGTATTTGAAATCCTTACTTATAATAATAACGTTTCTACGTATAAAAACATTGTCACAGGACCTTTTAAATGTGTAACTAAGAAAATATTTTTGCTAAGAACTTTTTGTTCTTTGTTGTAGTGGAAATCCAATAGAGCTTACTGTAGGTCGTAATAGTACATTTTCCTTGTAGATTTTTGGTAAACCGTAAAACTTGGAATATTTTGAAGATTTTTTTCTAGAAAAAAAACTACTGTGACCTGTAGTAAAATGATGTTTAGCAACCGCTTAAAAATAGGCTTTTTTCTTATGAAACGATCATTTGTTCTTTTAGAGGAAGCAAGAAAACTACTTTAGGTAGTTGTTATGGCGATGTTTGATGGGACGTTTGTGTGCACTTTATTAGACCATTATTAAAAAAAAATGTATGAACAATTTTTTACTTTTTAATAAAAAAAATCGTATTGTAAAATTTGTCATAGCTTTCTTAGACTTAGACCATTTTAAAAAATTAAGTTTTTAAATAACTTCTTAATTGCTTTTAATAAATTCGTCACCGTCTATTGTTACGAATTTATTGAAAGTGTAAGCTTGTTTTTTAAATAAATACGTACAATTATACATTTGTTAAAAACTAAAATTATGCCTAATTTATGCATAAGAACATATACATGGTTTAATATTTCAAAAGTTAAAGTTTAGTTTATCTCAAAAACTAAATTGTTTTTTAAAATGTTGATTACTTGTCTGCAATCTACGTAAAAACTACATCAAAATTGGTTATGACCTTTTTAATAAATTAGCACATAACAAACATACAAAAATTTCCTTAAATATAAATATTTTTAAAATCACTCCTTTCTCTAAAATCTTAGAAAATCATGTCAAATTTGACACTGGAATTTTTTGTTTTGTTAAAATGTAGAACAATAACAGTAACTCTAATATCCTTAAAAACAGGCAAAAATGGGACACTCGGTAAATAGTAAAACTTCAATCAATCGACTTAACAAATTGCAGTAAAGTAATTATTCAAAATGTCGAGAGTATTAAACATTTTAGAAATGCATGTGATTATATAATCTACAGAACATAGTAAAAATGTTGGTCGGTTGTTGTTGAACTTATTTAAGTAGATCGTGCATGATCAGGTTAGCAAAAATAGGTTACCCATAACAGTACTAAATTTTAGATTATAAATGTTTTTGTACATAAATTAATTAATATCAAATGTAAATTTAATAATAATAGTAGTTTCTAATAGACCCATAGTAGCGTGACTTTTTAAGTCGATTCATTATGTGCATCAGTAAGCAAAACTCTTTGGTTAGTAGATATAATTATGTTTAAAATTGTAAAAATGTATCTTGTTTTTAACTTTGTAATGTTAATTTATAAATAAGTCATAAGACTGTAGCCTGCAACAGTTGCAAATAATGTTTAAGTACTTTGCAATTAAAAAGTAATTGCAGTATTTTATGAATTTATAAATATAGTTATATAATAATATTAATAATACAACTATTCTGCTTTTTACTCAAAGACGCAGTTTTTTTTAATAAACGTATTAATTTATTAATAAATATGTATTAAACATTTTTAATTAGTTTGATAATGTATGTTTATATGATTAATTTTATACCGTACTTTTTTTTAATTTGTAGTAATTAACTATACGTTTATTAAGCAAAACAAATACATAACATTAGTAATTGTATTTGATTTTTACGTTTTATAAGAAATTAGTTAAATTTAATTGTTTACTTATTGTTTGAACAGTAAATTCAATTTCTACATGAAGGTTTGTAATTTAAAAATATAATGTTATTTTAAGGTAGAAAATTATTTTGTATATTAAAACACAATTAAATGCATTCTTTATTACAATAAACGCGTTTCAAAATACATTTAGTAAGCTACATCAAAATAATAAATAATTTTTAGATTAATTGAATAGTTAATTTAATAAAAAAAACAAACTGAGTTTACTTTACTATAATCAATGTTAGACAACTGCAATAATTGATATTTGTCAAATTTGCATTTTTCTTGAATAGTAGATATTAATGATTTTGAGATTGGCTATGTTTGCTAATTTGTTTTTTATTGTTACAGGTTCGACTTCTAACCGTTCTAACACTATTTCTAGAAACTAAAAATCTAGAAAATAGTCAGTATTATGGCACTGACAACAAACGTTTTGTTCGCTATTTAGCAGTTCACATTGCAGTACATTTACTTTTATTTTACTGTCACGGTGCCGCTTGGTTTAATGGTATGTGAAATCGATGAATTTATATCCATACACCAAAAGCATAACATCGTTACATGAGGTGAACTGAGCGATTGTACATTAGTACAAACCGTACAAGTACTTATCTAATCCATACATTACAATTATAGGATATTTATGAATATTTGTACTTTATGTGCTGGTAGTAGTAGTTGTTGTGCAAAATACTGTGTAAAACAAGTGTCATCATGATTAGAAATGGATCACCTCTTTTACTAAGCAACGGGTAGCAGAATTAATTTACATTATGGAACTAGGACAATGGATGCTTTTTGGAGTAGTTACTTTGAATATAATTTTTAATACTATAGCGTCAGAAGGTAAGATAAATGTTTAATTTAATATCGTATTCTATTAAATAATTACTTGTTAAGTACGATAACTACTAAATGTTACATTTACAACAGTTATCAACTAACCAAAAAAAAATCTCATGTAAATCTGTTAAAATGACATTGTCGGAATTGTAAAACAAGTACATACATTTACATTTAAATTAAAATACAATGTTGTTATATTAATTAATATATACCAGTATTGAGTAAGTTTCACTGTACTTAATGCTTGTTACTGTTGTACGCATTTACGCGATGTTATAATTTAATTAGTCGCTTATAACAAAATCAATATAAGCAAGTATTTCCGTTATTTTATATTATGCATTTTTTTAACTGAAACAGAAATGTTAAAAAAATAATAATAATTTTTTTATTATATAAAATTTTTGCAGCGTAAGTCGTTTCTGTTCCGCGGGTGGTTCATTACGTGGTAATATACTTGTATCTATAAATCAGAAGGCACAATGCCAGTCCTCGCCGACGCTCATAAGACAATTACCCGGAATGTGAAAGACTGAATTACGTCCTGTAATAAATAATAACGGCAATAGCGATAACTTAAATATATAATGTCATTGGTCTACTTTCTTATCCTTCTAAATTTGGGACAAATTTTGTGGAAACGAAGACTCAGATTAGGTTTGCTTAAAATTGCGTTTTCGTCTTTGTTAGCTATTGATTTTTTAATAATAAAATAAAATAAAATTTTGATAATAAAATTTTAGAACAACACTAAACACAACTACTTAAATTGTTTTATAAGAAATACAACTACTGCGTACTGTGTGCATGTAAAATAAATATTATAAAGTCGATTACTTTGCACAGGTTGTAAAATACTAAATTGAAGACTTATCTCAGAAACACAAAGAAAACTTTAACCAAAAACAAGAGCCGTAAAAGTCTATATAAACAATATTTTTGACAAAACACGGATTATTTACAGTCACTGAATTTCCTAAAAGAGAAGTTGTCGTTGAAAAGTAATATGGAAAACGTCATATCTACATATCTGTTAAAACCTATTCTGGAAGAGCGAATATAACGTCTTTATGCACATTTTGTTCTATATACATTTGAAACAATAACAGTAAAATATTTAATAGTAATATTTTAAAAATCTAAGTACGTTTTATAACAAGAAATTTATCAACTAAATCTTATTAATTTTTTTATTATATTATAGTAAGATTACTAAATTATAACACTTAGGTATTGAGTTGAATACAAAGTACGGCACGTTTTAACACTGTTTATTAAAAATTTTAAGTAGCAGTAAATAATTTTTTTATACAGTAATACAAGTTGTTGCTATTAAACTATTTAAGTAAATTAAACTGTATGTTAAAATTGATAAATCTTTTTTTATTAAACAGGATCATTAATTAATTGGTTAGTTAATCATCTAGCAAGAATTGGTTCACACCTTTGAGGCGTAGATAAAACTACATTGACTATGAATTGTACCGACAACGCTTCTCAAACTTCTCGTATACGACGCGATAAATTTTTTACATTGATTATTAGTGTACCTCAGACTTTGCACTTTAACGCCCGAACGTTTTTAATAGGATTTGCGTCTGGTAATTGTGACGGCCAATGCAATCGATTGATGTTTTCCAGTTTCAATTCCTTGCAATGTTGAATGCATTTTTTTGTGTCGTTGTCTTTTTCTAGTCAAATTTTTAATTATGTTTGCCAAGCCACGTGAGTTTTCCATTTTGATCAATTGTAATCATACCTTCAGTTATTTAAACGTATAAATTAGTATATCTACAAATAATAAAACAACTCCAAACGTGTACTTTGCTTTTAATACCCAAACTTCGAATTTAGCCTCATTGATAGAGACACCAATACTTCAATTACGCTTTAAATTGTTACGTGTTTAAGTTTGTCAATTTTGAATGTATTTTTTCGACAACAAAGGTTTAAGCATTGTACTTTTCCATACAATTTTTTAAGTCTCTTTTGAATTATACTCATGCTAATATTTACATTTTGCTGACAAATAATTTCGTCTGCTTGACATAGTCTAGTATGCGGATTTTTGTTTAAAACGTGAATGTAAAAATTGTACATTAAAAATCAAATATCACGAGACTTTTTGCCGCACAAAGACCAGGTTTGTAGACCGACTGCAAGGAGGATATATATATATATATATAAGTTATAGACACATAATTAAATAATTGTAAGTGTAGTAATCACAGACAGAGCTTGCACTAAAACAAGAAAAAGTACACCTTGAATGTTTTGACGGCAGTAGCTAAAAATCCCTATATAAATTTAAAGCAAATAACAAAAAGCTTTAGTTTGAATTACAGCCCAATGTTGCAAATTCTAAAAAAGCACAAGTCTGGCTTTTATAGATACGGACGCCATCAAGAGTTGCGTAAACAAAATTCAGAGAAAAAATAAAAAATGTAACGCAGATAGAGAGTTTTTAAGAAATATTATGTTTATGGATGAATGCACGTTTACACTATATAATAAAGTAAACGTGCAAAATTGCAAAAACTGTGCTACTCACAAGCTGTATACACCAGGACCCGATATTCCCAAAAAGTTTATATTTTGGTAGCAAATATTTGATTATCAGATTATAGAACTATTTTTCTTGCACAAAAAATTAACAGAAAAGCGTTTCTTAAAGTTGTTGAAAAAAGATATAGCTCTGACGGTAACCAATTTTTTGTTCGATTAATAATTTTCTTAACATATAAAACTGCCCACCTAATACCATTCAACATAACAAACAACAAACGTGCAAAAAATTTTTAAATATAAGACTATACTACTACTACTATTAAATTTCAGATAGCACAGTAATCCTTTTACTTGTCGATAGCCGTAAAACCATGAATTTTTAAAGTTATTAAATATAATAAATATTAAAATACGTAACCAAAATTATTGTAAAAAAATAATAACAAATTAATAACTTAATCTATACATATTAGCATAAAAAAATAACCAAATAATGCACCAGTCTGTCTAATATTAAGTTTCATTATGTATTTCATAACTTAGAAACAATAACAAACACTAATCATTAAAACGTTTAAACAAATTAGGTATTTTATTTTAAAATTGTTTGTTTAATATATCATTGATAGTTACTTATTCAATCTATAAAAAATATTGTTAATGTTATCATAAATAGTTAGTTATAATAGTAATCAAATAAATAACAATTACTGTATAGTAACACTAATTTTACATTTATTCAACAATAAATTCGCAACGGAAATTTATCATTGATAACTCTTTACTTGTAAATCTGAATTGTTGTGGTTTCCGTTTAGAAACATAAATGATTGTGACAGCTTTCAAATTAACAGAATAAATTGCAACATTTCGATGAGAAACAAAAACGGATTGTTATAAAAGACATTTACATCATGGTGTTTTGCATTGACAAAGCAATTGCGTATCAAATCTATTTTTATAGTAAGCATTGTAAACGTTTTGTATGTGACTACCTATTAATATTTTACTATTAACTATAAATTTTTTAAATTTAATTTTAATTTAATTTGACTACTACTTTTTTAAAACTAGTAATTAAAACGTGTTTACAATTACAATAGACGTAAAAAACTAACTTCATTAAATTTTAATAAACATAACAAACGAACAAAAGTACTTTTACAACAAACTTTAAACAAACCTTCAGAAACATTTACTTCACCAAAACGATAAAATATAACTTTAAAAATACTTTTATAAAACCTAAATCAGTTTTAATTTAAGTATTTAAAGAAAACGTATTGTTTAAAATATAATTTAGTAAATACAAAAATTCTATAAAATCGTTTAATTTTATTCGTTAAACATGATTGAATTTTACAGAATTTACAGAATATTAAAAATGTGTACAATAAATAAATATACTATTGCGAATGTAAACTTTACTGTTCTTAACGGTCATAAATTTTCATGTTACGCTTTTGTAAACGTTCATTGACAGTTTCTACGCACTTGTCAAAATACAAGTTAAACTATTTTTAAAAGAATTTTAGAGTTTTTGTTTGAGCAATAAAGTGTTCTACTCTTTCTTGTGTAAATTGGGAGATTTTCTACCTCGTGGACTTTTAAAACCTTTGTTGTAAGTGATTATTTTAAGATGTGTTTATTACTTATATGCAGTATATTGCAAATTAAAAATTACACAAATGTATAAATTGTTTGCTTTACGTTTAAACGGTTTAACATTTAAAGATTTTATTTAGCAGTCAAAATACTGGTTTCAATAACAAATCTTTTATTTTAGTTAGTCAAAAAAAAAAATTAATTTTTTGTATGTTTTTTGACAAGTGTAGTCCCTTAAAAAATTTATCAATGATAAAAGTTAAATTTTAACTATAACTAGTCTAAGCTCAATTATTATAGTTTTTAGTATAATACTTTTAATTGAAAATTTTGCTATTTTGAGATGTTTTAATAAAAAACTGTTTTTAGTTAAATGTGTTTATAAAAAACAATAACTCAAATTTAATATTTATTTTATAAACGACAACCCTATAGTTTATATTCATTAATCAATGGAATTGTGGAAGTACATTAAAGTGTTTCACCACTGCTGATAAGCAAACCCAAAACACTTGTGTAGTAGTTTACTTTGGTAACATTTTTACATCTTACATTTTCAATGAGTACATTTAAATAAACATAGGAGTTGGCAGCGGCTGGATAATGTACTATTTGAACTACTTAGCAGTCACCATTTTACTCAACATACATATTTCTGCTTACTTACGCAACGTTTCTACAAGACAGTTATTTTTTTAACGTAAGATTTTAGAAAAATTAAAGTTTTTGAAACGATTCACATGAGTAATTTTTTCTTTATAAAAACTCATACTTTAAAAAACATCTGCTTTTATTAATTATCTAACAAACCTGCTTATATTTTTTTTCAACGGCTTCTAGCTAATGCCAGTCGCTGAGTTTACGCAAATGCTCTATGTTTATTCAAAAGAAATTTGGCTTACGCAAGTTTAAAATGTACTTACGTTTTGCATTTTTATATTTATTCACAGTTTAGCACTTACATTACACAATTTTTTTTATTTATTTAATTAATTAATAATACGACAAAAAACAAGCTTGCATAAATTAACAAACTGTATATCAACTAGCATATTTTTTTAACCTAAATTAACATGAACTGACTGAATTTGTTAGAAATTAGTTATTGTTAGAGAACCAATAAGTCATTTTTATCTGTACAATAAATAACTACAAACTAATTAAAAAATAATTGCAATAAAAAGTTAACTAATTGACATTAAAAAACGTACTAGTTGAATTATTCGAAAAACTTTTTATACACTTAATCTAGTGAAAACTAAATTTTAAATTAGTTGACGATTTAAAAAAAACGGTTTTGTTGCCAAATAAATATTTATTTAATGAGTTTTAGTAAAAACTGGACGTTTCTTTTTTTAGGAATAAGCATTTTTAACTATAGTAAAAAGAGGGTTTTAAAAATTCACGATAAAAAAAACGGTTCATTTAAACAGGAACAAGTTGAACACAAAATATTATTGCTAAAACAGAGAGTACGAGGTCCCCAAACAAATTTATATAAAAATATTTTGTTAATGGTCAAGAACAATAAAATAATGTCAACGACACAACACTACTGTCAATTCTTCAAATTAACGTAAATAGTTGTGTCGTAAGAAAAAAAAATGCAGTCAGCAAAAACATTTTTTAAATAATTGTCGGTATTAACAAAAAATAAAACTGGCTTCAAAAAAAAGTTTTTAGACAAAAGTTTTCTTAACAGTACACAATCTTGGCAAGTTGCAAAATACCGCAACAAAGATTCTCGTTTTTTCTAATCTTCTAAAAAAACAAAATTTAGATGAAATAGAGATTGCAAAAACGTCTTCTATCAACTAAAATAAGAAATTTTGTAACATTCGCACAATGGTATACCAAGAAAACATTTTATTATAATTAGTGAACTGCAAAAAAATGTCATAAAATGGTGCCGTAACTTCACGGTCGATTTAACAACACAAAATGATCTACAGTAAATTTAAAATAATTCAGACCTGATTCACACATTTACCCGTCGAAGTAATAAGTAGCAACATTTTATGCTAATGCTTGCTTGTAGATTAATTTCGGACACAACAAAAGAGAGTGCGACGTAACCCCAGGCGGGAAATATTCAAACCCGAACCAAAAAATTTTTTTTTTATGTTGTACGTCAAGTTATTAATTAGTTAAGTTAATTTCCACAGCATATATATCATTTATTATATTATATTTAGAACGAGGATTTCTTTTCTACAATAGCTACAATGAGATGGTAAAGCCGTATTCTCTATACCAAGGACGGCTTACAGAATTAAGAAAATTAGAGCTACGCTTTTCCACTCTTAGTTTGATAGCATGGTTGAATAGACATATTGAACAATGAAAGAATATTTAGTTAAACACATCAAAGGGACTGGAATCAGCACAAGCACTTGTTTCTAATAGTATAACAATCATCTGCTCACAAAAACACAGATTATACGCCACTTTGTGTCATGTTTGGTCGGAAAGTATGACTGCGAGTTTTCATTTAGACAAACATCAAAAGAAAAAATTACTTCAGACAATTAAGTAAGCAAATTGATGAAAAGGCTAAACAAAGTACCAAAGATGGTTTAAAAAAATATTCAAATTGCCAGCAACCGGATAAATATTAGGTATGACGTCAAAACGCAAAACGGTTGTTTTTAACCGGGCGACGTAGTATAGTTATATAGTCTCCAACATATACGTGGTTATTCGTCAAAGCTGCAAAAGTAATGGGAAGTCTTTTATAAAGCTGCAACAGCTTATTAATGTCGTTGTATATTGTTGTATACATCTAGATACAATCCAAAAATGGTGCACTTTGACCTTCTAGCTTCGTTAGCTGGCGATAACAACGTTGTCTAAGTTTAAACCAAAGTAACAACAGAATAATTTTGAAGAAAACAAAACGTCTGAAAGCTTCAGAATTATTAAATATTTTTGCAAACAATTACCGAAAGAAATAAAATGTTCTAGTCTCAAATATGGTAAAAATATAAAAAGTATGTAAAGAAAGTTAAAGTATAGTCTAGTAAAAAGTTTCAAGAAGAATTTCTGGTCTAAATAAAAAATAAGTGTTTAACGCTTGTGCGGAGTGAATTTTATCTACGGACAGTATACGGTTACAGTAATAAATAAATTGATGATGATACTGTTCTATTATAGCACACTAATAATCCATTACCGCACTGTTTTTAGTGTTGTAATGGCACTATTATAGATGCAAAATAGAAAAAAAAGTTTGGAAGACTTGTAACTCAGTTGCTACTTTTAGAAAGGTATGTTCACGTATTATTTTTACTAATTGATTTTATTTAAACAACTATGAATATACTTTTTACTTAAAAACTAATGCTTTGTTACTGCAAAAATTTTAATATTTGTTGAGTTATATAGTACAAGATTTCGGTTTATTGTCTCTTTAAAATATTTGACATCTAGTTGTTTTCTTAAAAATTGATTCACCTCAACTTTTTAAAATTGGCTTGCGATTGTGTGGTTATTAATTCTATCATTTTATATTTATGTAAATTGCAGCAAACTAGTTGAAAAATCAAATTACAGATAGTCTATGAGATGCAGGTATTATTATAACATAATCCAAATATTGAACGATATATAGTGTATTTTATTTAAAAATAAAAATAAAGCAATATCCTTTGGTATACACAAAAGCGTTACAACATTAAAAATGTTTCAGTTTAATGCATTTTTTTAAATGTTTTTATTTTCAAATGTTAAATTTCTTATTTTGTTTGTTCTCCAGATACGTCTGCCGTATTAATCTGTATTGCCCTGTATAGTTAATGTTATTCAAATTGGTAATTACTGTATTTTAGAACATCAATTTGTTGTAATAATTATTTTTTTAAAAAGAAAATTTTTGCGTTATCCAACAAAATAAAAATATATGACGTACGAAAATTTATAAACGCTAAGACCATTTAATACCTGTTTATTTAATCTAATGTAAGTTAAATAACTAAACAAAATATATACTATATTCTATGTATTTATTTTATTTTAAAAATATGTTTATAAACAAAACTGTATTACCTTAAAAATTTTTATTTTTTAAGTTTTTTAATAATTATAATACGTAATTATTAAAAAAATGAAGTTTTTAAGTGCACGATTACAAAAAATGCATTATTCATCATTCTAAAAAAATGTAATGTATTTATATTTGCTATCATTAATAACAAGCTTAAACAAGAACGATTTTGCTAAAGAGTGTAAGATTGCAAAGTAATGTTGCATCAAATGGAAAACGTTTAAAGAATAAGAAAGAGGACTTTAGAGTTTTATTAATTGCATAATATCTGAGCGTTGAACGCTGATATGCGCTATCTAAATGGGATGGAACCTTGACGCAAACGAAGACATTTATAAATGTGATCTTCAACTCGCCAAATGTATTCACAACGAAGTCTAAAGTACTAAAATTTGTCTTACCCGTCTTCCGCAGTCGTCCAACGGGTAAGGTTTATAATATATTGTTTTATTTAATGAAAACGAAATGCCTTCAGCTATCCCTTCTGAAAAATGAGCCTATAATTCAAACTTTTTTTCTGAAATGTACACTATATTTCTTAAATTTAAAGAGATTACCTTTTATTTGTTGACGTGTACCATGTAACAGTTAGATTCAAATATTGTTGTTCTTTAAAACGCTTTGATGTCAAACAAAGATATTACACACAAATTAAATACTTTACAAATGCTTATATTAGTGTGTGTAATCACAGATAAGGTTTATTACACAAAAAAACTAGTTTGTAAGAAGACAACAAATATTAAAAGTTGATTTAGTAAAGGATCAAAAGAATTTCTAGGGCAATACGCTCATAATTTAAACGAACTGTGCTTTAACCGGATATTGTTCATGCAGAGTTATGATGTCATGATGGCGCATGATTTATGAGTTTGCAATGCTTTAATGAGTTTCTGATATAAAACTTTATAAGTAAATTGACGTTTTATAAAATACTTGCAAATAGAAATTAACGTTAAAACATTAATAAGACGAAAATATTAAGATACGATTTAAAAAATGTTATTACCAGTTACTTGAATAACTAAGTATAAAAAAAGAAAATAATTAAAATTTTAATTTCAAATATTTTTTAAAACAGAAATTGTATTTTGTTGGATAAAATATAAAAATAACTGTTTGAATATAATTATTCGTTTTATATGGCATAATTGCAATTTTCTTTATTAATTATTTTGATTGCGCTATTAGTGAATGTGCTGGGAAATAATAAGCAATTCGGTTGATTGTTTGACGTTTCAGGTATGAAAGTAATCAAAATAGCGTCGTCACGACATTTTTTACTTTTCTAACAATTTTCTAAAGATTGCTACTTAATCTTGATACACGGCTGTTATAGCAAAGTAACCTGTGTAAGCCACATTTTTTAATAGTTTTGAAGTGACGAGATTTTGTATTTTGTGATTGTGGTGCATTCGTTTAATAATCATGTCAACTTTATGCGTACTACGTATTAGTATCGTATAATGTTATTTCTAGTTTTACTTAAATGTATTAATATTATCAGTTAACGCTCAGCCTTAAACGAAATAGTTATTGTATGTAACGTAGATCATATTTATTAAATTTTACCTTCAGTCGCAAACCTTGCATAATTTTCAACTTTATCTATTGTCGTATGAGTACATTGACGTGACATCCGTCCAAGTTCATCGAGTTATTTAAACGAGTTCAAAGCCAAATTAGGCATAAAAACGTAAATAAAAAATAACGAATAAAGAGAAAGTAACAAACCTTATTACTGGTGTCGAAGAATTTTTTGGCTGGACGCGTTTTTGTGCTTTTATCTTGTTTTGCAACTCAATATCATAAATGTTGATTATTGACTCGTTTTGCGACTGCAGGGTAGAAGTAAAATTTTGAATCCTAGTTAATTTTGATTAAAATTAAAATATTAATTGACAATGTTAAATTTGTTATTGGTCTACCTTTTTCTTCATCAATTATTAGAAATAAATATATTGTTAGAATTTGTGTTTTGCAAATTTGTTCTTTTCAGTGACTACAAATTTAAATAAAGCGTGCATTGAATTATATTTACTTGTTATGGTGCCTTTTTAATTTAGGGTAGGATTGCGACTCACCAAGATTTGCTACCCGCTTGCCAATACAACTGAGTTAGTCGCGTGCCTTTAAGTTACGAGAAAATTTTTATAACGTACTGTTAGTAATCTAATTGAAAATTTGCGTATTTTCATATTTCTGAATATTTTTTAATCTAAAATATCTGGTATTAAACTAAACAATCCATATAATTTTTTTCTAGTTTTAGCATCTTATTGTTCCACTGTTCTTTGTCTTTACAAATTATTTTGACAGCCAAATTTGATTTACAATATAAAATTAAATCGCAATATCTTTTTCTAGTGTTGTACTTGTATTTAATAAAATAATTGTGTTTTTCTTATCTATAAAATAAGTAATTATGTTTAATATGCGTACGTATGGACACAAAAAACAAATATTTTCTAATTTTGTCATCAATAAATTCGTAACATAACGTCTTCGTTGATTGACATTCCTAATAATTTTTTTTCTTTTAAACTAAAAAGACATTTGATTTTAACCAATCTGTTTTTCTTCGATAACGCCGTCGAGTAAAAAATAATGGTGTTTGTCAATAAAAATACCGCAATCGTTCGCTTTACGCTCATGCGATCTACTGTATATAATTGCGGGTGTGTTTAATTTTTGTTGGTATAATAAGTTTGTCACTAAATTATGAAATGAGGTTAAGTTTCTGCTTTATACAATCTTGCCAAAATTATAAGAAACACTTTTTGCTAAGAGCTTTTATTATCATGTTGCCTTCGGGTTGTTTTTTCTATTTCTGTAACATTGATATTATCGTAACACGAAGGAATGAGCCAGGTGAATCGCGTTTAGTCAGGTTAATCGGTGAAATCACACAAAGAATTAATCAAGGTACGGTGGGAGGTTCAGTGTTAACGGGATTACTAATTTTCAACAGGTTAGTTTGGTGTAATAGGTCTTTGGTAACAGGAATAATTAGTCGGTTTCAGGAGAGATGGCCAAGACGTAGCGGTTGTTGTTAAATAAATAGGTTAGAGAATTAGCAGGGTAAATAGCGGGTGGTCTGGTTAGTTAGTAAAACGAACAGAGAATTATCAATGGGCGGTGCGAGGTTTCAAAATATTAATATCTGACTTACGGGCTGACCAGCGTCTAGTGCTGTTTCTTCCACTTATTTTATATAACAGTTGATTTTGGAGATGATGACAATTTAAAGAAAACAATAATTAATACAATACATCAATACGTTTTACGGATTTTACACCTATTATTTACCGCATAGTTACAATCAAGAAACAATTTTTATTTGTTTAGATAATCTGGAACGACCTGAAAACTTTAATTGCAAATATCTCATAACAGGGTTTGCTTTAAAGATTTAGTCTAACCAAATCTTTAAAAGAAAAATGTGCATTAAAAGGGGCGTTTATAAAGAATTACCAAAGAAAACTTTATGATGGCGCTGTAATCTGTACATGGTGAATATTTTAGGCACTTACGCATGGTTAGATGCCACTAATGGGCATTTTACAGAAACCTTGTTAAAAGGTTTTTCTTCAGCTAACTGTTTCTACTAAAACAAAGAGGTCTCTTGATTTCTTTCATAAATAATACATTTACTATTTTACGTTTGATATTTTCTTTTGGGTGGGTCGCTACTTCTTTAGATAGTTTAAAAACTACATATGTTTAGTAATCTAAATGCAATTTTGTATTTAAAAAAAGAAGACAGAAAAAAAAACTTTACCTCTTTGTTTTATCTTCAAACTGTCGCTTATGATTTATGTGTGTAAAACATTTTTTATTGGTCTAGTTTCTTACAATGACAGGCATATATCAACTACACGTGGATTAAATATATGAGTTTCTTATCAGCGGAGTTTCAATTTCAGTACATCGAACAGATAAGCAAATGTTTCCTTCCAGATATAAACTTTTATTTTGAATAAAGCAAATTACTCTCTTTCAATTTTAGTTCGCAAATATTTTTACTTCAAAAAAGTTATGGCAACTAATTATTTGACCATTGACAATAACCGGTCAACTTTTATTTTGAAGAAAGCGCATTACTATCTTTCAGTTTTAGTTTACAAATTTAAATATGAATTTTCTTTAATTCAAATTAGTCATGGTAACTAATTAATTGACCATTGACTATAACCAGTTCATTTAGTCAATTAACACTTAAGTCAAATATTTCGTTTGGTAAATTAACCAGTCAATATAAAAAGTATTGTCATTTATGTATGAGTTTCTTATCAGCAGAGTTTCAATTTCAATACTTCGAACAGATAAGCAAATGTTTGCTTCCAGATACAAACTTTTATTTTAAATGCTGCAAATTACTATCTTTCAATTTTAGTTCGCAAATGTTTTTAGTTCAAACTAGCCATGGCCACTAATTAATTGACCATTGACAATAACAGGTTAATTTTTATTTTGAATAAAGCACATTACTATCTTTCAATTTTAGTTTACAAATTTAAATATAAATTTTCTTTAATTCAAATTAGTCATGGTAACTAATTAATTGACCATTGACAATAACCGGTCAATTTGGTTAAATAACACTCAAGTCAAATATTTTGTTTGGTTAATTAATCGGTCAATATAAAAGGTATATCGTCATTATTATATGAGCTTTTTATCAGCAGAGTTTCAATTTCAATACTTCGAACAGATAATCGCTTCCAGATACAAACTTTTATTTTGAATAAAGCAAAGGTATATCATTTTATTATATTAGAAATTTGAATATTACTGATATGATATCACTGACTGTCTTATGAAAACAAATAATCTGTTATACACACGTGAAATATTTGAACCTCTTTTTCTATCTTATTATTTTTGAATTAGAACCCTCTATACGGAAGGTTTTGCAACTATTTTAGAGTAGCTTCATATATTTAATACGTAGCTCAAAGTTGTTAGCGCCCTCTTTTAATAAATAGCTACACTTTGTTACTACAAAAATTTTAGTGATATAACCTAAAATTAAGTGGCTAATCTTCTATACAGCATATTTCAGTTATTATTCACGATTTCGCACTAATAATTGAAATATAAGCTTTTTAAGGGTTGTTTCGAGTTATGTATATCTCAAAATTTTCTAAGTTCGTTAAAAAAATTTCAAAAATACTCAAATTTGACTTCAATTTATTTCTGTGTTAATTAGATTTATGATTCCAGAATAGGAGGTTCCCTGAAGTAACATGTAGAGAATCATATTCTTTAATCAGATTTTTTAAATTTTAGTTGTAAATGCAGTAAGCTTGTATAGAAAATTGGTTAAAAATTATACTGTGGCGCCATCTTTTAACCCGCGTGACTTAAACGCCCCTTTTAAACGCCACAAAGAAACTACTTCTTGAGTTTGTAGTCGTATTTCACACACACCCTGTATGTTTCAATTTGAACTACCCACGTAAAGTCCATATTTTATTGTGTTCTCGATAACTTTATGCTGTCTACGAAATACCTACTAAACTTTCAATGCCAAACTAATTTTCTTGATTTTTTAATATTTTATTATGCTGAAATAGTTCTTTAATTAAAGATAACAGTGCTGCATTTACTCTTAAAATATAATACAATCTTTTTGTATAATTAACACGATTTTGCTTAACACACATAGAAACTAAAATTATAAATCTATAAGGTGTTTTATCTCCTTTTTTACAGAAAGACTTAGTAATAAGTAATTTATAGCAATGTCAAAAATACTATATGAAACGAATATTTACCAACAGTTGTTGTAGCGTGCAAATAAATAAAAAGAAGTGTTTAACATAATTTTACATAATTTTGTAGCATTAACATTGTTATATAATTTGTGCAATTTTTGACTACAACAACATGTATTGTAATTTGCACATTTAATTTGTGTTGCGTATTGACTATAAGATAAATTAAAATTGTATTGTTTAACTTTTATCTTCAAAGAAGATTACTTATAAATAGGTTGTAACTTAAAATCCAGCGGTGTGTATCAATATTCCAAGACATTTAAAAATAAATACATATATATGAATATTTCTGTTATTACCATTTTAAATAACAAGTTTATTTTGTAACATAAACATGTTGTTTGTCGGAACAATTTATTTACTAAATATGCAAAATGCTTGAAAAGTATACAAGTAGAGATTTAGACCTGTTGAACAAATCTGTTTAAAAATTATCTAAGAATGTACTTTTATCACAAATGTATTATTTACCTACTTTAAGAAAATGGCGTTAAGAAATTGAAACGTATCATCGTACGCTACTGTACTCTAATTGCAGCTCAAAGGGGCGGGATTTTGCATAAATGTATTCATGTGTCAATCCTTTTTTTTAAGTTATAATTATAGTGTTTGTTATTCAATACGAATAAGTCAGTTTTAGAAAACGGTAGTGATTTTACTTATTTGAAAAATTTTGCGCCAAAGAAAACTGTAGCTTTGTTACATAGTTTTCAACTGTAATCAAAACTACAATAAAATGTAGTTATGTTTGCATCTAAAACATTATCTAACTTGTTCACTATAAGTGCGTATAAAAACTGAAAGTGAAAATCAATTAGAGAATTATTACGTATCACTAAAATTCTATTTCAACAGACAACTGTATTTATTATTCATTTAAATATTAGACGTATTAGTCATTTGCTGTTAGTTATGTTTTAAATAACTGCGTTTTTACTGAAACACAAACTAAATTTAAATTTTTGTTTAATACTGTCAATCACTGTCAACGTTTAAAGTTTAAGACTCTAGTTATCGTTAGCTTTTAAATAGCCTAAAATTAATTAGAATCAGCTAAAATTAAATATAAGTTTACAAAAAGCTATAAAAACTTAAAAATATATCAATACAGTACACACTATTGACCTAACGCTGACATACAATTTCGTTTGTTTTGTTTAAATGTGTTTATATAAAATTTTGTCAAAACAGTTTTATTTGTTTTGTGTTATTATATTTTTGTTGTAAAACATATAACTGCATAAATTTAATAATTTTGTATATTCAAGCAAATGTTATAACAGTTAAATTTAAAAATAACAAAATTAAATAAATGAAAACAAACCTATTAATTTTCAATTTAAAAAAAAATTACAATGCTTGTTTTTGTTTATCTTAATTTATAACCTGACGTATATTGTTTTTTGTAAATTTAAATACTTTTTATTAAACACAGTATTGTTAACAATAATAAATAACGGATCTCTATTTTGCGTTTATAATTACTTTATTGTGACACCGAAAACAGTTTCACAATGTAGCTGATTGTGACACCATTTTTAGTAAAATTGTTGTTCTTATAAGTGGTAGCGTTTCATATTCACACGAATGATGTCAAAATCACAAATGTCGTTTGTTAATGCGGTTGAAAATAAGAAGAAATTAAGAGTTATTAGTCTTCATGAAGTTAGAAGTTTGAGTTGTACGATACAATGATAACACCTAAATAACTATTACATACTTTGCCATTAAGATTGTATCATTCATTCCAAAGTTTTTAAACAGCACATAATTAGAATTTAAAATTTTAATTATAAATAACTTAATTTATGACTTTCCTATATATATTATTAAATTAAATAAATAAATTTGTATATAAAAACTTATGTGTGTATATATATATATATATATATATATATATATATATATTTTTGTAACAAGGTCAGATCCGTTCGTCTTATAAACTGAACAACACTAGATCCGTTTTGTAAGGTGAGATCCGATTTTGGATCTCACCTTGTATCTATGTGTATATAATGTTTTTTTAAGAAGACATTTGATGTAGAGTAAAATTCCAAATTTTTGCCTGGAGCTCACTTTTTACCCTTTTTGACCAATTTTATACACGAGCAGTTCAACTGTTTAAGCTGAAGAGGGCGCCCTAGTAATTTTATTGTATATAACTTTAATTTAGATTTTAGACTTAACTCGAGATCCGGTATATTTGGCAACCTGTCGGATCTCGTTTTATATGTGTTTTAAAGCTATTTATACGCAAAGATAGCATTATTTTTATCTTGTATACATTCTTACCGAGTCGATGTGCGTTTAAGTTACACATGTTCACTTAGATAAAACAAAATTGTAATCGAGTTGTTTGTGAAAGTTTATAAGCATTCAGACTAAAAATTACAGTAAAACCTTTCTTCATAAGATAAATTCTACAAGAACAATCAATGGTTACAAAACTAGTACAAATCACTGGGTTATACATTGAAAAAATTACGTATTTAAAAGTAATTATTAGCGAAAACAATCACTGTTATCTTCACTTTTGTAATTGTCTTCTTGTTTTTTCTTTAGTATCATTTTTCTAAGTAACGAGATTGCTAAGCTGCAATTAATTTGTTATGTTTAAAATTTCTATTTATTGCAATATTTCTTATATTTAAATTCGCAGTAGATTTTTGTAGCATATTCGATTCATTGCGGTAATTAACTTTTTCTTGCATTTTTTAAATGTTCGTTATAAAAAGATTAAAACAGTTTTTACTCCAAAATTATGCTATTAAAACCGCTAATTTTCTTATTACTTTTTTAGTTTGTGAATCTCCAATCCTAATAATAACACCCATTAATTACAAATTATTTCTAAATATTTACAAATTTACCTTATTTGCTTTGTCATATTCACATCTTATTCTTTATAGCTTGTAAGAAATAACATTTACATTTCTCATAAATACATTTCTTTTATTTACTAGCCGTAAAAGCAAATTGTTGTAAACATCGATATTTTTTAAACTGACTCAGCTCATTCATATTAACGTTTGCTTAAAATCAATGTATTAAAAAAATTAAAAAAGTAAATGATCTATAAAGTTAACTAAAATGTATTTAAAGCAAGTTATAATTACAATTTTTTTAAATAGAGGTAAAAAGCTAAACTCAAATAATAGTTACACTTATAATTTGTTACATAGACACTGACAAATTGACATAAAATAAATACAGTTTGGACATATAATATTTAATTGTCATTTTAGGTATTAATGCAGGTATACTACTAACACAAATTTTTAAATTCAGATTATTTATTTTTTGCGTTATTTGTTCTTGTAAAAAGTTTAATTTGACTTTGAATAATAATTAAACAGATTGTAGTTGTAGAAAAAGTATAATGTATAATTCGCAAGGAATGTGTTTTACACATTTTTTCAATAATTATTCTGTGGTAAGATAAATTTTTATTAAGTAGTTGTATTACACCTTCAGGTAGGAAAGGCCAAAAACTCACTCTTGGTAGATTTTTACAGGCGACGTTTCGTAGCGCTGTTGAGCGCACTTCATGATGGTCAATAAAAAACGGGCCCAAGATGAGCTGTTCGATGAACTAGTCACAAAATTGAAATTCAATAAATGAACAAACCATTACAACTAACTATAAATAAGTTAGATGATGTTTGTCTGTGTAGTGGTTTTCTGTTTGTAATTTATTATATTTTTATCTCTACACTAACTGTCAATGTCATTGTTTGCTTTATTATTGAATTTTCATTTTGTGACTAGTTCATTGGACAGTTCATCTTGAGCTGGTTTTTTATTGGACATGATGAAATGCGCACAATAACGCCACGAAACGTAGTCTGTAAAAAATTACCAAGTGTGAGTTTTTTGCTTTTCCTACCTGAAGGTGTAACACAATTACTTAATTATTACCAAGAGCAAAAACTTACCAATAAAGTTTTATGTTATCTTACTTTTTACTGAGTAATAGACGTGCGTAATAAAATAAAACTCATATAAATGTACGGCATAAATGCAGTCTCAATTTAAAAAAAAAAAACAACGGTTGCTTCTATTAACTATTTATGTTGGTTTCTGTTTTCAACGTAGGTATTTTTTCTAATTAACTAATAAAACGAAGTTTTGATAACTTAAACATTAAAGCTAAGCTATATAAGAAAAATTATTGTAACACGTAGCGGTCAAGATGTTAATCTCTGAAACCAAGCTTTCAGAATTTCAGCGGAATCTTTTAGAAGAGTTAAATTTACATTAAATTGTTTTATTAAGCTTGAGTTTATTGCTGCGACGTTAAAATACTTCTTAGTTGATCACATTATACATTTCTAATTTAATGAGTTTTTACTTTATTGGATTAGATTCATTAGATTTAGAAAGATGGTATTTTGTAACTTTAACGTGGCACCAAAGAAACATTTAGCATTATTTACTGATTTCCACCAAAGTGTAAAAACAAACAACTAACAAACACGCTTTTATTTTTTAGGATGCTCAACACGTGCATGGCATATTTTATGTAATGCCAATCATTTATATTGGTTGTTTAGTTTTAAGCCGAAATAATCATAATACAACTTTCATACAATATTATTGATATTCCAAGTTTGCTTAAGAAGAAGAAAACAGGCATATGCATAACAAAATATGTTAAGACAGTTTTACACTTTCTGTTTTTTATACTATTAGAAAATTAATACAGAATTAGAGTTGATAACGTTTTTTATAGGAGTGTTGCGGTTGCATAAAAGATTTGCCATTTATGTAAACTCTGTAATTGAGATATAGAAATAAGTCAAAATACTCTAAAAAAAGTTTGTACATACACAAGCTGTTGTATTTTGTACAAATTTACAAATTAACATAACAGCTCCAAAAATTTTTCTAGTTTTACACAAATTTTTAACTATATGTATGTACATGACATAATTCTTTACTAATTATTCAAAAATTGTATTAGTTTTTTAGCTACACAGTATAATAAACTAAAGTTACGATTGTATTTGAAATGTTTTGTACTACAAAAAATATTATTTAAAGCGCTGTGTAAAAGAAATACTGATTTTTGTCAAAAACAATTTATCGTAAAATACCAGTACTTTATTTTGTAAATAATTATATAGGTTAAGGATTTGTAATTGACCATTGACTGTTCTTGATTTGATTATAAGCGATTTTCGTCTAACTTAATAGAACAACCAGACTATTAAACTTTGATTGTTCCTAATAAGCAAAACTTGTCCGTCCGCAACTAACATTTTCAGTTTCATCAATGGCAATTAGCACTCTGAAGTTGCAAGCCTGGATGTCTTCTAAAACGTCAGTTTGTTTGAGTTCACAAACAACAAAGCTGCAAAAGTCAAATACACCTTTTTCTTTTGGTTGAGAAAAATAAACTAGGATCAAACCTATAAATTCAAAATGGTTTCATTACAACGCGTTCTAAACCGCAAGTCGCTAATAATCCAAACAAAGAAAAAAAAGGCCAAACACATAATTTACTTTTTAAATTACCTTAACAAAAGCTTTTATATCGACTCTTAAATCATTCGTTTGAGATAACATAAAGCATCTATCTTCTATGTATAAAGTGGAACCACTAGCCGTGGCTTAGTGTACTACAAGATCGAAACTTTGCTAGGCCTGAATTAAGTAAAAATTGAAGTTCTGAGATTATTCGTACATTGAAAATTTTTGAGATCAACAAGTTATATGTTAATTTACAAACTTAAAATGATTTATCAAGTTACTTAAAGTTATTCTTAAAAAAAATTGTAACTGTTCTAATTTCAATGTTTCAGACGTACAATCATAATTATAACGTTAACAAACTGTAATTTGCTAAAAAAACTATTTTTGGAGAATTGTGGATCTACGCAATTAAGCAATATTTACTTTAATTTTTTTAACAACTTCATTAGTTTAAAGTAAAGAAGACATTTTTTAAGACTAAGACTTATAGTTAATTTAGTAACAATTTTTATGAAACTCGTTGGAAACTATTGTTTACTTTCTGATCAGTTGTAATATACTAAATATACAGTTCTCTCGATTAAAAAACTAGAAATTTTAGTTCCATTATACGTAAAACATCAACATTTGAAATAAAAATGTCAATAAAAGATATGTGACAAATCAAATAAAGTAAATTAAAAAACAGTGATTTATTATTTAGGTTTAATTGAAAAAGATTCTTAATAACAAATGTAAGGCTAATTGAACTGTCAATGTATGAACATACATGTGATTGTACTATTCAATTAAACCTTCTTATTTACACTTTTTCTACTATTACAACTACATAAAACACACCAAACCATTATGTCCTAAATGTCTTTAATTAAAAACTAAAAAAAAAACATATTAGCAAACAGAAAAAATCACTATAAAATTTCATGTCGATGTAAACTTGGAAAGTTTGATTTTAAATTGTATTTTACATTACTGAAAACGTTGTAAAATTCAACCTGCTGCTAAGTTGGACAACAAAATTAATTCAAAACGAGAGATAACTTTGTTTAATAGGAAGTAACTTAATACAATATTATAATCAAACTGAACTGAAACTTGTTGCAAGGTCACACAACAGATTCTGTATAATAAGAGGTCTATTAATAGAATTAAATTGCGCCGTCATTATTCGTATCTTACTGTAGTTGAATTATGTTCAACGTGAGATCCTAGAAGTTGACAACGCTGCTGGATCTCATGTTCACTCATGTATCTCTAAATAAACAAACATATACGTTGACTTAACTCTTATTCTAAAGGATCTAGTTTTGTAACTGGTTTATCAATTTGCAAAATCTTTTCCCCTCTGAGGAAAAATGGTTCAGTTGCTTGACATAAACGTATTAAGGCAAAAAAATTTTTTTTTTTTTTTTTTCTTGTGGCGGATCTCGGGTTATCATGATTTTAGTCGGATCTAGACTTGATACAAAAACAGATATATATATATATATCTGTTTTTGTATCAACTCTAGATCCGACTAAAATCATGATAACCCGAGATCCGCCACAAGGAAAAAATATAAGAAATTTTTTTTTGCCTTAATACGTTTATGTCAAGCAACTGAACCATTTTTCCCTCAAAGGGGAAAAGATTTTGCAAATTCATAAACCAGTTACAAAACTAGATCCTTTAGAATAAGAGTTAAGTCAACGTATATGTTTGTTTATTTAGAGATACATGAGTGAACATGAGATCCAGCAGCGTTGTCAACTTCTAGGATCTCACGTTGAACATAATTCAACTACAGTAAGATACGAATAATGACGGCGCAATTTAATTCTATTAATAGACCTCTTATTATACAGAATCTGTTGTGTGACCTTGAAACAAGTTTCAGTTCAGTTTGATTATAATATTGTATTAAGTTACTTCCTATTAAACAAAGTTATCTCTCGTTTTGAATTAATTTTGTTGTCCAACTTAGCAGCAGGTTGAATTTTACAACGTTTTCAGTAATGTAAAATACAATTTAAAATCAAACTTTCCAAGTTTACATCGACATGAAATTTTATAGTGATTTTTTCTGTTTGCTAATATGTTTTTTTTTAGTTTTTAATTAAATACACTTAGGACATAATGGTTTGGTGTGTTTTCTGTAGTTGTAATAGTAGAAAAAGTGTAAATAAGAAGGTTTAATTGAATAGTACAATCACATGTATGTTCATACATTGAGACTTCAATTAGCCTTACATTTGTTATTAAGAATCTTTTTCAATTAAACCTAAATAATAAATCACTGTTTTTTAATTTACTTTATTTGATTTGTCACATATCTTTTATTGACATTTTTATTTCAAATGTTGATGTTTTACGTATAATGGAACTAAAATTTCTAGTTTTTTAATCGAAAGAACTGTATATTTAGTATATTACTACTGATCAGAAAGTAAACAATAGTTTCCAACGAGTTTCATAAAAATTGTTACTGAATTAACTATAAGTCTTAGTCTAAAAAATGTTTTCTTTACTTTAAACTAATGAAGTTGTTAAAAAAATTAAAGTAAATATTGCTTAATTGCGTAGATCCACAATTTTCCAAAAATAGTTTTTTTAGCAAATTACAGTTTGTTAACGTTATAATTATGATTGTATGTCTGAAACATTGAAATTAGAGCAGTTACAATTTTTTTTAAGAATAACTTTAAGTAACTTGATAAATCATTTTAAGTTTGTAAATTAACATATAACTTGTTGATCTCAAAAATTTTCAATGTACGAATAATCTCAGAACTTCAATTTTTACTTAATTTAGGCCTAGCAAAGTTTCGATCTTGTAGTAAACTAAGCTACAGCTAGTGGTTCCACTTTATACATAGAAGATAGGATGCTTTATGTTATCTCAAACGGATGATTTAAGAGTCGATATAAAAGCTTTTGTTAAGGTAATTTAAAAAGTAAATTATGTGTTTGGCCTTTTTTTTCTTTGTTTGGATTATTAGCGATTTGCGGCTTAGAACGCGTTGTAATGAAACCATTTTGAATTTATAGGTTTGATCCTAGTTTATTTTTGTCAACCAAAGAAAAAGCTGTATTTGACTTTGCAGCTTTGTTGTTTGTGAACTCAAACAAACTGACGTTTTAGAAGACATCCAGGCTTGCAACTTCAGAGTGCTAATTGCCATTGATGAAACTGAAAATGTTAGTTGCGGACGGACAAGTTTAACTTATTAGGAACCATCAAAGTTTAATAGTCTGGTTGTTCTATTAAGTTAGACGAAAATCGCTTATAATCAAATCAAGAACAGTCAATGGTCAATTACAAATCCTTAACCTATATAATTATTTACAAAATAAAGTACTGGTATTTTACGATAAATTGTTTTTGACAAAAATCAGTATTTCTTTTACACAGCGCTTTAAATCATATTTTTTGTAGTACAAAACATTTCAAATACAATCGTAACTTTAGTTTATTATACTGTGTAGCTAAAAAACTAATACAATTGTTGAATAATTAGTAAAGAATTATGTCATGTACATACATATAGTTAAAAATTTGTGTAAAACTAGAAAAATTTTTAGAACTGTTATGTTAATTTGTAAATTTGTGCAAAATACAACAGCTTGTGTATGTACAAACTTTTTTTAGAGTATTTTGACTTATTTCTATATCTCAATTACAGAGTTTACATAAATGGCAAATCTTTTATGCAACCGCAACACTCCTATAAAAAACGTTATCAACTCTAATTGTGTATTAATTTTCTAATAGTATAAAAAACAAAAAGTGTAAAACTGTCTTAACATATTTTGTTATGCATATGCCTGTTTTCTTCTTCTTAAGCAAAGTTGTAATATCAATAATATTGTATGAAAGTTGTATTATGATTATTTCGGCTTAAAACTAAACAACCAATATAAATGATTGGCATTACATAAAATATGCCATGCACGTGTTGAGCATCCTAAAAAATAAAAGCGTGTTTGTTAGTTGTTTGTTTTTACACTTTGGTGGAAATCAGTAAATAATGCTAAATGTTTCTTTGGTGCCACGTTAAAGTTACAAAATACCATCTTTCTAAATCTAATGAATCTAATCCAATAAAGTAAAAACTCATTAAATTAGAAATGTATAATGTGATCAACTAAAAAGTATTTTAAAGTCGCAGCAATAAACTCAAGCTTAATAAAACAATTTAATGTAAATTTAACTCTTCTAAAGGATTCCGCTGAAATTCTGAAATCTTGGTTTCAGAGATTAACATCTTGACCGCTACGTGTTACAATAATTTTTCTTATACAGCTTAGCTTTCATGTTTAAGTTATCAAAAATCGCGCGAATTCTGTAGCAAATGTAATTCAACACACCATCAACTCTAAAACTTCGTTTTATTAGTTAATTAGAAAAAATACCTAGTTGAAAACAGAAACCAACATAAATATTTAATAGAAGCATCCGTTGTTGTTTTTTTTTTGTTAAATTGAGACTGCATTTATGCCGTACATTTATATGAGTTTTATTTTATTACGCACGTCTATTACTCAGTAAAAAGTAAGATAACATAAAAATTTATTGGTAAGTTTTTGCTCTTGGTAATAATTAAGTAATTGTGTACACCACAGGCGACGTTTCGTGGCGTTATTGTGCGCATTTCATCATGTCCAATAAAAAACCAGCTCAAGATGAACTGTCCAATGAACTAGTCACAAAATGAAAATTCAATAATAAAGCAAACAATGACATTGACAGTTAGTGTAGAGATAAAAATGTAATAAATTACAAACAGAAAACCACTACACAGACAAACATCATCTAACTTATTTATAGTTAGTTGTAATGGTTTGTTCATTTATTGAATTTCAATTTTGTGACTAGTTCATCGAACAGCTCATCTTGGGCCCGTTTTTTATTGACCATCATGAAGTGCGCTCAACAGCGCTACGAAACGTCGCCTGTAAAAATCTACCAAGGGTGAGTTTTTGGCCTTTCCTACCTGAAGGTGTAATACAACTACTTAATAAAAATTTATCTTGCCACAGAATAATTATTGAAAAAATGTGTAAAACACATTCCTTGCGAATTATACACTATACTTTTTCTACAACTACAATCTGTTTAATTAAATTAAACTTTTTACAAGAACAAATAACGCAAAATAAATAATCTGAATTTAAAAATTTGTGTTGGTAGTATACCTGCATTAATACCTAAAATGACAATTAAAAATTATATGTCCAAACTGTATTTATTTTATGTCAATTTGTCAGTGTCTATGTAACAAATTATAAGTGTAACTATTATTTGAGTTTAGCTTTTTACCTCTATTTAAAAAAATTGTAATTATAACTTGCTTTAAATACATTTTAGTTAACTTTATAGATCATTTCCTTTTTTAATTTTTTGAATACATTGATTTCAAGCAAACGTTAATATGAATGAGCTGAGTCAGTTTAAAAAATATCGATTGTTTACAACATTTTGCTTTTAAAGCTAGTAAATAAAAGAAATGTATTTATGAGAAATGTAAATGTTATTTCTTACAAGCTATAAAGAATAAGATGTGAATATGACAAAGCAAATAAGGTAAACTTGTAAATATTTAGAAATAAATTGTAATTAATGGGTGTTATTATTAGGATTGGAGATTCACAAACTAAAAAAGTAATAAGAAAATTAGCGGTTTTAATAGCATAATTTTGGAGTAAAAACTGTTTTAATCTTTTTATAACGAACATTTAAAAAATGCAAGAAAAAGTTAATTACCGCAATGAATCGAATATGCTACAAAAATCTACTGTGAATTTAAATATAAGAAACTTTGCAATAAATAGAAATTTTAAACATAACAAATTAATTGCAGCTTAGCAATCTCGTTACTTTGAAAATGATACTAAAGAAAACACAAGAAGACAATTACAAAAGTGAAGATAACAGTGATTGTTTTCGCTAATAATTACTTTTAAATACGTAATTTTTTCAATGTATAACCCAGTGATTTGTACTAGTTTTGTAACCATTGATTGTTCTTGTAGAATTTATCTTATGAAGAAAGGTTTTACTGTAATTTTTAGTCTAAATGCTTATAAACTTTCACAAACAACTCGATTACAATTTTGTTTTATCTAAGTGAACATGTGTAACTTAAACGCACATCGACTCGGTAAGAATGTATACAAGATAAAAATAATGCTATCTTTGCGTATAAATAACTTTAAAACACATATAAAACGAGATCCGACAGGTTGCCAAATATACCGGATCTCGACTTAAGTCTAAAATCTAAATTGAAGTTATATACAATAAAATTACTAGGACGCCCTCTTCAGCTTAAACAGTTGAACTGCTGGTGTATAAAATTGGTCGAAAAGGGTAAAAAGTGAGCTCCAGGCAAAAATTTGGAATTTTACTCTACATCAAATGTCTTCTTAAAAAAACATTATATACACATAGATACAAGGTGAGATCCAAAATCGGATCTCACCTTAAAAACGGATCTAGTGTTGTTCAGTTTATAAGACGAACGGATCTGACCTTGTTACAAAAATACATATATATATACTTATAAATAGCACCTTGTTGAGCCCGATATATTAACAGGTACCCGATGAGCCCGGATCTTTTCGTTGATATAAAGGACGTTGATGAGCCCGATTATATACAGAATATATGTTAAGCGTTCTTTCGCGAGCCCACCAACGTTGCCACTCTATTTGGGCTCATCAAGGTAATTTTTATCTTAAACGATATTTATCTTTTATACTATATAGAGTTAAGCATTTTTCAGCTTATGAACTACAAGCCACGACGATTTGAGGTTTGTGTATTTTAATTAAATTAAGATGTTTAATTCAACTTTTGCCATCTGACAATATATTTGTAAATAATGAACTTACTTATAATTTTTTAGGCAATTTAGTAACCAATGTACAATTTTAGGAAAAACGATAATTAATTGAAAATTATTAAGAAAAGTTAAAAAGTTGTACCTGCTTTAGACAAAACAAAATGTTAGTTTTAATATTTTTTGTTACCGATTAGACAGCACGCGGTTGTTTTAATTATGATCGAATTTAGATTAAACATATTCGATTGAGTTTGTACTGCTTGAAAATGAACTTTTCAGCAAAGCATTTACATTTAAGGAGTCCCTCATTTTTTTTATCACCTACGAATTGATTTTAAATTTTTAAAATTGGTTTTTTAAAAAAACCTTGCCTTATCGGCATCGCATCACGAAAAGTTTATTTGTTTTTTGGAATCCATGGAATTTTTTTAAAGTAAAAATGAGATGTTAACCGTTCAAAATTACTTACGATGAAGCAATGTCGAATGTTACCAGGGCATACCATGTAAAAGTCTCTCATTAAAATGATTAGTTAGTATCACAGTTTTGGAAGTTTTCGATTTGTTCAACATATCGTATAGCTTTTATTCTTCTATTTTGTTTTGTTTGTATAGCTACTGTAATTGAATAGCAGTAGCAGTAGCACAAAAGTGTAGAAATACAATAGAGAATGCAATAAGTAAAATAAAGTTTTATCTTTAATAAAAATTGTGCAATTGGATAAAGCTTTTTATAAAGGTTAAATAATTTTTAAAAATTATTTTATTGTATTACCTTATCAATTTATACTAGGGTGATTTCAAGAAAAGTAATTGAACGGTCAGTACCTACTTGATTTTTATATCGGTCTATTATGGTGTAAAATTTAAGTTGTTTTAATAGGTATGAAACCTCCCTTAAAATTTTATTTTTTCCTTAATGTGCATATTGAATCCACATTAAGAATGTAATTAACTATTGTTCGATTAACAATTGAAATTCTATTTCTAATTCCCTTAAAAATACCCCGGTAGTTTCTAATTATGGTACCAATTGTAATGACACAGGAAATTGATAATTCCAATAAGACTTTTGTTCTATTCATTAATATCTTCGTGGTCAACTTCAAAAATGTTACTATTAGTTCATCAGTTCAATTTGAAGTGTGTAAATCGTGACTTCAATTTGTAGTGTGAAAATCGTGTGTTATCAAGTGATAAATGAATTCGAGAACTAAAAAAATATACGCAATGGCAGTTGATAGTAGCGGTAAGTACATTCTAAGGGTTTTTCTTACTTCTGTTGATGTGAGGGTACGACAGATACCAATATTAAATTATAAGTTGTAGGGGTTTCGATTTCTGTCAATTTCTTTGTTCTTTATTTAATAATTATAAAAACATGTTGAATGACAACGTTTCGCCGCTTATTAATTCTGATTTTTAAGTCTAAAATTAACAATTTTTAATAAAATGTTCAGAAACTTCTTAAAACAGATCATGTGTTCTAAAAATATAAAAATTATAACACATGATTTGTTTTTGAACATTTTATTAAAAATACTTAATTTTAGACTTGAAAACTGAATTAATAAGCGGCGATACGTTGTCATTCAACATGTTTTTATAATTATTAAATAATGAACAAAGAAATTGACAGAAATCGAAACCCTTACAACGTATAATTCAATTTTTACTAAATTTCTAATACTTTGTCAAAGAACTGAGAGAAAGAAATTATTTGTAAAAAGTAATTAATAGGTGTAATTTTTGTTTTAAAGCTACTTAAACTACTACATGTTTTTATTTCATGTGGCAACTTATTATACATGATTAAACTATAAAAATAAAGAATTTTTTGAACTTGCAAGACGTACCTACATTTTTAGTAGGTATAGAAATTATCATTATTATTCCTTGTATAATAGTTATGAATATTAAAATCCTTAATAATGAAATTGTTAAAATATTTAGGAGGAAAACCATTTACTATTTTGAAAATAAAAATAAAATATTTAATTTATATTTATTACTAATTGAACACCAATTTAATGTCTTCAGCATGCAATCGGTAGGTGTGTAGGTACTTAATACATTGCAGAATAATGCGCATTCCTCGGTTTTGTAAATCCTGTAATTTTTGTAAGTTTGATTTGTTTATTAGATAGTTTATTGAAGAACAGTATTCAAAAATTGGCTTAATTGTTGCGTTTTAAATATTAATAAAAGTACTACTATCGGTTTCAAAAAGTAAGACACCCGAGTTTAGAATGTTATAATTTTTTTTATTTGGCGTTCGATTGTTTTGATATTTGTCATGAATGTACCTTGTACACTGTGTCGCATTTATAATGGCGTGGTTAAAATCGCATAATATTTACATGATGTGTTAGTTGTTCCCCTTTAATGGCATACATATAAATAAAATAAGATGGGATGGATTTTTCTATTGTATGAGAATGTCTTATGACCGTTAATCACCGTATTCTTTGTTTACATATTTACCTTCAAAATTGAAACTGTTTAATTGTCTGAATTTGCTACTATATTAAATATAGCTATCAAACAATCACTTTTTATATTAAAAAAACCTATAATGCCAGGTTTGGTAATGTCCAAGTTGCAAAATTTTTGGTTTAATAATTAATCTTTCCATTACAATAAAGTTTGGTCATTTTGTAACAAAATAAAAGTTACAATAAAAAAGCTTGTTCATATTTTATTTTCAATCTAACTGCCGGTCCCCGAAATTCATTTGTTGTGGTTAAAAAAAAATTAACTGGATATTATTGTCGTTTTCTGATTAGGAAATATTTTAAACTATTTAAACTGTTAAGAAAAAGTAAAAATAAGATTTTGACTATTATTGAGTAAAAAGTAATTTAACAATAATATTATTATTGTAAAATTGTTTGACTTAATTTAAAATCGTTTAAATTTCCCTGTAATTGTAATTCCGATGGTATTGAAGACAACGAGTCGATCTTCTGCTTATGTTTTATACTTAAGCGCGCATTTCTGCTACTCGAAAAAATGCTGATACATAGAATTATCTAGTAAAATCGAATACACGCAGACTATACGTTTTCTGCACGTTATTAGACCCGTTCAACGTTGCCGCATGCTGGGCCACACAACGTACCGTTCGTGAAGAACGAGAACGTGTATATAAAAGAGACCTCTGCAGTGGCCTCGTCCGAACTATTCTGTCTATAGTGAATATATTAACGTACCCTTTATGAGCCCGACCTAAAATTCGTATTTACACGTTTCAATGCATTTGATATCATATTTTGACTATATACACATGGATACGTTGTTGAGCCCGAAAGTGGGCTCAATAGCGAATTTTCGGGCTCGAGAGCGTAGTGTTTGTATATTCTACGGGCTCAACAACTACCGGTTTATATGTCTATATATATATATATATATATATTTATATATATATATATATATATATATCCGTCTATCAACGTGGCGTCCAGCCACTACAAAATCATCATCAATTTGGCGTCCATGGTAAATTGGCGTCCGTATATGGACGCCACTTTGGATTCCCTTATAAAAGTGTTGCGGTAGACCCCTACTACCTACAGACAAAGATTTGGAGGGACGCCAAAAAACGTAAACGTGTCAGAAAATTGAATAATTTAGTTCAAAAAATTTTCACTACGAGCGCTACTGTCGCCATACATAATTGTATATTGTACGAATATATTTTTTTAAATACATTTCCGTATCAATATGGCGACCTCGATGTGGCAACGTAGCAGGATGCCATGTTGATATAAAAATGAATATGTATAATTAAATATTGCGTTATAGACGCCAGGACCAGATTAATGATTAGGTCATATGCATTATACCAGTTTATCCTTCTAGTTTATAACAAACATTAATGTAGTTTTTACAAGTAATTACCAAGACTTAAACTACAGTAAAACGTCCGTAACGACGCAGCCTTGCAAAATCAAAGTCAATATTACATATGCTAATTTACTCTAAGTAGTTCTTGATTATACTTAATATAAAGGGTTAATTCTAATTTCTCATACAATTTTAAACATTTTGTAACAAAAAAAAGAACATATAGGTGTACTTTTTATACATGACGAAGAAAATGTATTAAAAGAACCTGTTTGCAACTTATGCATATAGCTGCTTTGCGTAATTTTATCATATTATACTTTAATTTTATCGGCGATATGATTAATTATGTAATATTTTTTTTATTTTTGTTGTACTAGCGTTTCTTCTAAAGTAATTAAAATGCCTTGTTTTATATAAGAAGTAACATTGTCAAGTGTTAACAAATTTTTATTTAACTTCTACAAATTTTTTAAAACTACTTTATACACTACTTGGTATAAAAGAATTGGGAAACAGTGTCACATTGCGACTCTCATATTGAATTGATTAGGAATGTATACTTACCTTATGTTGTATTTTACGTTTTTCTTTTTGAGTTAGCTATTGAATAACCGAGAAAAACGTGTATTTAGTTGTACAAAAATACGTTTTCGACCATCGTAAGATCGTCGGAATACGCATTCTGGTCACTAGCGGTTCGGTAGACGATGCAAGTGAAACGCTGTTTGACCACATATTTTTGTCAAAAATGTATTTTAATAAAAAATTGCATATTTATAGTATACGATTATAGATGTAGTGTTTTTTACTAAAAAAAATTAAATACGATTTCTTAATCAAAAGTCACAATTTATTTTAATTTTTTTATATGAACATTTCAAAAATTATTACTAAGTTATAATCGCCTTTACAGTACAGATGTGTCAATGTTGCTAATGTTTTGTCAAATTTCTGTAAAAAGCATTGTCTAAGCGGGAAATAAAAGAATTAACTTAAAAATTCAACCAAAATCTAATTAAGAATTTTTAAATGTTATTAATCAAGGCACATTATAGAATTAATGAAATTCTAACGAAACTAAGTCTGCTTAAAATTTAAGTTGAAACGCAAAACATACTTGAAAAAACGCACATGTAACAAAGATAATTAAATCATACATTAAGCGATATCGTAGTTCAAGGTAATGCAGAGTAACTGTCAACATTATCCGGTACATATGATACGATCACGCATATTTTTTAGTTGTCAGAGTTGTGGTATGCTGATTTGGTTAAACTATATTTTATTCTCACGTAATCTTATGTCTGTCAATTAGTTCAGAATAATTTTTTTGCGTTTTCTGAGAATTTTTCGAAAGTATAAAAATTTTTCGAATTATAATATATTTCTAATTTTAATTAACTATTCTGGAGAAGAGTACTATTTTACATATTGTTAAACAATAAAATACTTTTTTAGTTTAATAAATTTGCATTATCTTTGCTGTGTTGGTCTACCAAAAGTTGAACAAAAACGTATTTAATATAATACATCTGTATTATTAAAACTACTGATGTAGATATAACTAGTAAACTTTGTTTGTTTGTAGTTATCACGGAGACTACAAAAAATAACGTTGGCCAGAATTTTTTTGTAATTTTTTTTTACCTACTAAAAACAATATCAAATTTAAAACTAACAAGTAACAAATTCAACATTTTACAATTAATTGAAACATAGGCTTATTTAATTTATTTAGTATTTACTAAATTCAGTGTGTTGCTATCATAACGCCAATACGGCGGATAAAAGAAAATCAATAAAGGATTGAAAAATAAACAATTTTTATTATTATAATATATAAAGTCTGCAAAGCAATAGTTTTCGAAGAAATAAAACAATTTATTTAAAGATGTGGCTTGCGATTAGACTATTTCTGAATCATCAAGTTTAGTTCTAGTTTCTCTTTGTGAGCCAAAATAAGCAGTTGGTTTTTTTTGTTTGTGAATCCAAACAAACTAGACTGGTGTTCCGCTACGATGCGGCCTAAGCCAAAATTCACTTATAATATAAACAAAGAAAACCGCGAAAGATATAATAATGAAAAACGCTAAACGTAATTCTAAAATTTTGTTATGTTAATTTGTAATGTTAATTAACGTTAATTAATAAATTAAACACTTTTTTTTCTAATAATTTTTGAATATGTTCTTCCATTTTAGTCTTGTGGTAGGAGACACAGATGACCACAATTTGGTTGAGATTTTTTGTAAACAACGTTCGCTATTGTGCACTTCATCACAGCAACAAGCAAAAGTACTCAATTTAAAAAAAAAGTAATTTTAAAACAATTGAAATGGTAAAACTAGAAAAGTCTATCATTATAATTAAGATATTTTGTGAACTATGAAAGTAATTATTGTTTATTAAACTCTTTTATAAAGAAAAATAAATAGCATGACTCTAAAGTTGTGTTACGTCACTGGTTACGTAATATGTATTCCTTTGTTATTGAATTGTGATTTGACCATAAATGTTTTTTTTCCTTCTTTAAAATTAATTAGCTAAGTTTGATTGCGGAAACCTATAAACATGTCTTCTTCAAATGCTCATTTAACAAAGGTACTCAGAAACATTATTATTAACTATTTAGCCTTACCAATCTGAGATATATATATATGTATAAATAAATCGTAGTAGAATCCACATTTCCACAAGTTGCATTCATTTTACAGTTTTCCATTATGGATAAATCCTGTGTTGTCGTTATCATACAAGCTGAGCTTTTGTCACACGTTGCAGTGTACATCTTTAGAGCCTGGAATAACCAGTTTATGTTTACTGCGGCAACACGTGATTTATCCAGAATGAAAAATTGTAATAAAAATAAAATAGTACTACAGTAGTATCCAAGCCTTAACCGCGAAAAAGTAACAAATACGTTCTGTTAAAACAATGAAAAATACAAATAGAAAACTAAAAAAAGTATGTTTTCTTCCCAAGTAGCATCCAAGATAATTCATGTCAGTTGAGTTTATTGATTATTACATATTTAACACTTTATATGAAACTTAAGGGTAATTATAACTTTATTCTATTAACTTATAGGGAAAATTACGTGCATTCATCTTTTTTTAACCGCTTTGTAGTTCTGCAGCTTTGTGATAAAAAGTAAGGTTTTATCAACGTTATTTTTACTAAGTAAAATCTCTTTCAGGTTTCTTTAACTTTAAAGTGGAAAATTGAAGTGGCGGCCACTAAATCGAATCACCAAAATCATACCTTAAAGTAACAACCACTTTAAAGTAGAAGTGAACTTAAAATATACCTGAAAAGCAGTTTCACTTTAGAATGGTAGGTTGTCGTTGTAACGTTAGAGCCACTTTCATAAGTGATTTTCACAAGACATTTTAGATTAAAGCCACCAGATAGTGACATAATTCATATAACGTCGCTATTCATTATTTTATTTTCCACTTTGTTATAACTTACTCATAACGCCTAGGATACAAGATTCGTAATAGCCAATTGTGTACCAATCGCGTTATTACGATGGTTACGCCTAGAGAGCAACAGGATGCAGCCCAAGGGTCTCTGGCCCAAAGGATGTATGTTGTTCAATGAGCGTAATTATACAGTAACTCCAGTAGTACATACAAAATTTTATTTTTCTCTTTATATAAAATTTTAATTAAAAATTAAGTATATAAGAAGAAATAAAAAACTTGTTACCATCAAAATCTAAAGAGGGCATTATGAGAGTGCGTTATGAATTTATAACGTCCTCTAAATTCATAACGCCGTCTCATAAGGCTCTGATTGTTATGTGTATGTTTACATATTTCGTATCCTAGACATTATGAATAAATTAAACAGAGTGAAATAAACATATACATAACATTGGGTATTTTGTGTTTGATTATTTTGTTAACTTACAGCACTGCATATAATAAATTTAATTTATTTGTTATAAACTTTGCAGTACCTACTCCGTGGAAGAAATCACTTGCAAATCAATTTGATTACGATAATCCTAGCAAGCATGTGCGGAGCCTTTAACCCGGCATCGGTCGGGTGGGGTCTTGTAGACCCCATGCAGATCCTAGAGCGCCGTATTTTTTTGCCGATACGCTTGCGCAACCAGCCGTTGCAATACCCTCCGCTCAAATGTTATGCTGTCGCGTGCAGCACAAATTTTAGTCGTTGTTGTGAGTGTAAGGAATCTACATTGCTGCAATTTTGCTTGGGGCCTGACAAACCCCACCCAACCATTTACGTGACATTTTGTGAGATAGTTGAAGGTAAAGAATTTTGGTTTATTTTTTTGTATTTGTGCCAAACAAACAAATTCTAGCTGTCATGGCATCTGGTTATTATGAAAAAGCAAGAACGTCTATTAAACTTCTGGAAAGAGTTGAATGAAGAAGAAGAACATTTCATAGATTCAGACAGTGGAAGTGAAATTAATATTGAAGATTCTCAGGAGGCTAAAGAACTACAGGACAATATCACAAGCGCAGATTACGAACATGAAGTTGACGATGCTGAAACATTCTGGAAGAGGAAGACAGTTCAAACGATGATGAATTAGATACAAGTACTAGTACACATTATAAAGGTAAGGACGGCACGAAATGGTTGAAAACATATAGTAATAAGCGGGTTCGGACCAGGGCGGAAAATATAAAAACGCATTTACCAGGAGTTAAGCAAAGTGCACGAGATTTGAAAACACCTCTTGATTGCTGGCTATCATTTATTGATAATGACATAATTTCCGACATAGCAAAATACATTACAATAAAAATAAGACAAAAATCCGTAAATTACAAACACAATAAGGACTTTTCCAATGATGCAAATGAAGTGGAAATTAAAGCGGTATTTGGATTACTTTACCTTGCAGGCGTGTTAAGGGCAAATCACAGGAATTTAGAAGATTTTCGGAAAACTGATGGTACCGGCATAAATATATTTTCCGCAACTATGTCGGCCAAAAGATTCATGTTTTTGATAACTTGTCTACGATTTGATAACGTCGAAAACAGAGCGGAAAGACTGACAATAGACAAACTTGCTCCAATAAGAGCAATTTTTGACAAGTTTGTCGACAATTGTCAATCTGCATATACTGCAAGTGAGTATCTAACCTTAGACGAAAAGCTCGAGTCGTTCCGAGGGAGATCTTCCTTTCGGCAGTACATTCCAAACAAGCCGGCGAAATACGGCATAAAAATACAAGCTTTGGTTGATGCTAAAACATTTTATACTTTGAATATGGAGGTATATACAGGAAAGCAGCCTGATGGGCCATTTCAAATGAGTAACACTCCAAAAGACATAACTCTTAGAATGGTTGCACCAATTTCAGGGACTAACCGAAATGTTACCTTTTATAATTGGTACACAAGTTATGACCTCATCCAGGAACTCTACAATAATCATAAACTCAGATCCGTCGGTACTCTAAGAAAAACAAGCGACAAATTCCTTCACCATTTCTCTCAACTAAAAACAGGTCAGTGCCTTCCAGTTTATTTGGTTTTCAAAAAAACATAACTATCTTGTCATATATGCCTAAGAAAGGCAAGAATGTTTTACTTCTTTCATCATAATGATACAATTAGTGAAGATTTCGGCGAGAAGATGCTTCCTGAAATTATAAGCTTTTATAATTCAACAAAGTCTGGGGTTGATATAACAGATAAATTATCTGCATCCTATAACGTAAGTCGCAACAGCAGAAGATGGCCCCTAACAATTATGTTTTGTCTGCTAAACACTGCTGGCATCAACTCACAAGTTTTGTATAAGTTTAATACCGGCGATCAGAAAATAAAAAGAAGAAATTATTTAAAAGATTTAGGGTTGGCCTTAGTCAAAGAATATGCACAAGCTAGAAAAAACAATCCCGGGATGAAACGAGTTTTGAGAGAAAAAATTAGCAGCATATTTGCAGTCGGAACAACCCCCAAATAAAAAACCAGCTGGCGTTCGTGGTCGATGTGGTATTTGCTCTCGAAGGATGGATAAAGAAACACAATATTCTTGCCATAAATGTAATATTTTTCTTTGTTTAGACCATGCTGTTATGCAATGCGAGTCCTGTGCTCATACATCCGATGCTGTATAATGTAGTACGAACGTGTACCTACTCGGTCAATTTCCTTATACTTCATGTTATGTTATTCTTATTTTTCTTGCCAATGTTTTAGAGAGTGTTATTTTTTAGTTTCTGTTTTGTAATTTATTTTAAATTGGCGTTCTATAAGATTTATATTTAAAAAGGACGTCTATATTTGACCAGATTGTGTGCCCTTATTTTTGAACTTATGATTGACCTATCTGTTTCTTGTATTTTTTATGTTTTGTTCCAAGTTTTTTCAAGTCAAAAACTTGTTTAAAACACGTTTTTGGGATACTTTAAAAAATACTGTGATTTTTTTTAAATATTAAAACATATAAGACTCTAAATTTCTAGTGTTTTAATAAAATATGATATTTTTTCAAATAAAGACCATCTAACTTTAGTTGCATATTTGTTTAATCCAAATGAGGCCAAAACAAATAATGCCTAAAAGTTTATTTTGTCCCAGATTATGACTTACAAACATTGAGGTCCGCTAGACCCCACCTGACCGCTTAAGTAACTTCTGACCACCCGACCGACGCCGGGTTAAAATAGTTGTCGCAAGAATTTTATATAATTAATATATTAGGTTTAAGTTACAGAACATGTAAAGCTCTAATAAATAATTTGCTGTTGCATCCATACAACATTACAGTTGCTTACACTTGATTACGACAAGTGACTAAACTACTGTTATTGGTTTAACGATAATTTCAGAAATGATAAAATATTAAATTCGACTTCCTTTAATAATGAAGCAGATATCACTCCATAACAACTGCAAAATATTTTTAAGAACATTAGACGGAGATTTGATATGTGCATAAATAACAACATTGATCACATCAAGCACATAAGTAATTTAGAAAATTAAAAATGTGTAAGCTGAATAAGAATACGTTATGAAATGTAATTGATAGTAAAATATAAACTAGTTGTAGTAGTACGATGTTACCAATAATTGAGAAAAAATTAGTACGAACAGTCAAGCCATCTTTACCACTACGCCTAGTGTACGTACACTGTACATCTAATTGTCACTGTTTTGTACATAATATGTAATAATAAAAAAAAACTTTCACGCGACTAGGATTTGAACTCTTGTTGGCGTAGTAAGCAGATGCCTTACCAAGTATGTCACGACGACTTAATATTTTTACATATTATATAAATGGCTTTTATGTTCTAATAAATATCTTTTATTAGTTGCTTTTAATTATACACTTTAAAACCACACTGAAGATTGAAAGATACCTAAAACAACACTACCATCAAAATGTTTATAATCAAAAATCCTTGTACATTAACGTACGTACAATGTACGCACATATTAGGTACAGGTACGTGCAGCATATTTACATTAAAGTCTGTACTAATTAATTTTGTTTTTCTAAAAAAAATTTGATGGTGCATAGTGATATCTAGATCTATAACCTTTACATTTAACAGTAAATTTGCATTTGTCGGAATTTTGCTCATAGTAAATATTGTTCAAATTCATTATATACATCTACTTTATAGAAGCTAAAAACATCTTGACCAAAGTAAATTTAGTTGTACCATTTATAAAATAAAGAGATGAGAAAGTATACAACATTTAAAAATGAAACAGATACATAAATACATCTCCGTTAGAAGACACTCACCACGCTGCTATTTAGCAGCCACGTGGATTTTAAGTGACTGTAAAGATATTTTATAAGTGATAAAATAGTTGTAATCACGTAACAGCCAAATATTTGTTTTCCATTTTGGTGGTAGTCACGGTATAGAACTGTACCGTTAATGTGGTAGTGACTAGTGGGAAGCTATTCTATAGTTCCATATGCTAAGATAACACACATTTTACTTTTTAAAGCAGTATTTTGCAATTTTTTAAAATTTATTTAAGCTTACATAATCACTGCGTAGTTTACAAAATGGCTAAATTACTAGTCTTTCTTCTTTTCTATTTTTCTAAAAATCTACTAAAACTTACTCTTTTTATAAATTTGTATCAGTTAGTGTTTTTATGTACTGATGATTCTTGATTTAATTAATTTTAATCTACGTTACTATTTGAAAACAAATTGCGTAATTAAGAAAAACCTGCACATAAATTTAAATATAAATATTTAATACGTATATGTGCATTAAACCAATGACAAAAATTCAACACTTTTCTAGTTAACTGATTTCCATTTTGTTGCTTACACTGTCATATGTCTTTTAAGTTGTTTTACAATGTTTTTATTCGTAATAAATAATTTATTATGTTTCTTAATTACTGCACATTACATATTTGCAAGAAATACAATTGTTAGTTAAAATTTCGTTTTATGCTCTAACCAAAATTTTAAAAATATTTACGAACAGATGACAAAAACATAATTAGGTTAAGTTTAGCAGAAGTACAATAATTGTTTCAGGGAAGTAACAGAAAAGATCAAGTTTCTATAACGGTTAAAAGTTTATTTACATAGCATGTTTGATGAACTGCTATAAAGATAATCGAGGTTCAAGGTTGTAATCTAATACTGGTTGCAACAACTGGCAACATTGCTTGGATGTCATTTAACGGATATATGAAAGTGATCTGTATATTGGTCGCCAGTTTGTAGTAAAATATTCATAATCGTATATTGGACGCCATTTGATTCATTTATAAAAGGTCGCCAAATTGCAACGTATTTAAACTTTTTTATTATTTACATTTTTACAGTTCTTATTGCTAATTGATTCATAATATAACAAAAAAAGTTTATATACACGAATCAGATTGTTTCTATCACAACGGGAAGCGGTGGACGCCAAAAAACTTTGTTATGTGTTGTCGCCATTTAGATAGACGGATTTATATATATATATATATATATATATATATATATATATATATATATATATATATCCGTCTATCAACGTGGCGTCCAGCCACTACAAAATCATCATCAATTTGGCGTCCATGGTAAATTGGCGTCCGTATATGGACGCCACTTTGGATTCCCTTATAAAAGTGTTGCGGTAGACCCCTACTACCTACAGACAAAGATTTGGAGGGACGCCAAAAAACGTAAACGTGTCAGAAAATTGAATAATTTAGTTCAAAAAATTTTCACTACGAGCGCTACTGTCGCCATACATAATTGTATATTGTACGAATATATTTTTTTAAATACATTTCCGTATCAATATGGCGACCTCGATGTGGCAACGTAGCAGGATGCCATGTTGATATAAAAATGAATATGTATAATTAAATATTACGTTATAGACGCTAGGGCCAGATTAATGATTAGGTCATATGCATTATTCCAGTTTATCTTTCTAGTTTATAACAAACATTAATGTAGTTTTTAGAAGTAATTACCAAGACTTAAACTACAGTAAAACGTCCGAAACGACGAAGCCTTGCAAAATCAAAGTCAATATTACATATGCTAATTTACTCTAAGTGGTTCTTGATTATAATTAATATAAAGGGTTAATTCTAATTTCTCATACAATTTTAAACATTCTGTAACAAAAAAAAAGAACATATAGGTGTACTTTTTATACATGACCAAGAAAATGTATTAAAAGAACCTGTTTGCAACTTATGCATATAGCTGCTTTGCGTAATTTTATCATATACTTTAATTTTATCGGTGATATGATTAATTACGTAATTATACTTTTTTATTTTTGTTGTACTAGCTTTAGTAATTAACTAGTAATTAAAATGCCTTGTTTTATATAAGAAATAACATTGTCAAGTGTTAACAAATTTTTATTTAACTTCTACAAATTCTTTAAAACTACTGTATACACTACTTGGTATAAAAGAATTGGGAAATAGTGTCACATTGCGACTCTCATATTGAATTGATTAGGAATGTATAATTACTTTATGTTGTATTTTACGTTTTTCTTTTTGAGTTAGCTATCGAATAACCGAGAAAAACGTGTATTTAGTTGTACAAAATACGTTTCCGACCATCGTAAGATCGTCGGAATACGCATTCTGTTCACTTGCGGTTCGGTAGACGGTGCAAGTGAAACGCTGTTTGACCACATATTTTTGTCAAAAATGTATTTTAATAAAAAATTGCATATTTATAGTATACGATATAGATGTAGTGTTTTTTACTAAAAAAAAATTAATTACGATTTCTTAATCAAAAGTCACAATTTGTTTTAATTTTTTTATATGAACATTATTATTAGTTAAAGCCCGGATGTTTAGGCACTAAAAAATATTAAAACAAGCAGGCAAAAAGGCATTAAAAAATCTAGAAATAGGCATTTAAAAATATTAAATAGGCATTAATAAACAACTGAATTTATTGCACATTTTAAAAACAATTAGCACCAAATTTATGATTTAGCAGAATTACAATTAATTATAAGAAGTTTTTTAATGTTTTCGATAGTTAAGCCTTGTCTTCTATCAGATAATATATAGTACTTTAATTGTGAAAACGATCTTTCTACTGATGTAACTGGTGCGAATTTAAAGCACACAGTTTACATATTTCATAATCTACATGATTTGTTACATTTGTATTACCTGAAAGAATGTTGGCTAAGTTTTTACAATTTCAAAATCTTTATTTGCTGCAAATACAGCTTTATATTTCTCTTGTATAACACGTCCTTTATTGCCAGAAACACTACAAATCGCACTAATAGCATTATTTACAGTACTAACTGCATCAGATAAAAGTAAATCTCTACTTTCTAGACTTGTTATTGTACTAGGAAGTAGAGAATAATTAGCGTAAATAAATGCCAAATCGTTTTTTAGGTTTTTCTTTTCTAAAAGTGCTTTTACCATTTTTATCGAGGTTGCCGAATCTTTATCTAAATTTTGAATAATTTTTTAATTTTTGTTAAATTGTTAGCATAATAACATGCAGCTGATATCCATGTGCCCCAAGGAGTCAGTATGGGTTGTGGTGGCAGAGTGAGATCTGGTGCCATTTCTCTAAAAATTCGTATCCTTGATGGTGCTTTTAGGAAAATCTTTTTCACTGAAGATATTAACATATCTACATCGAAAAATTGTTGACAAATTTCTTCTGATACACGATGTAGTCCATGAACTAAGCACGTTAAATAAATCATACGTGGAAATAACACTTTGAGAGCTTTTCTTGCTTTTTTCATATAAGGAGCTTAAAAACATAAGCACGTTTTCGTGTTGAATTTCATCTGGCCAAAGTAAATATAGTGAATTTGTGAATAATTGAGCAATTGTAGAACCATTTGCTTGTTCAAGACAATCGGAGTTTAACAGGTAGATCTTGGAGGTTTGATTTTGTTCGAGAGATCCAATTACAACATTAGCAATGTGCCTGCAAAATTAAGTTTTATTTCAATTTTATAAATTATTGAATAAATTACCTTCCTACAGCATCTGTGGTTTCATCTATAGATATCCAAATCTTCTGGGTTTTTATATACGTTTGAATTTCTACTATTACCAGTTTATAAGCACTGTCGATATAATTCTCTTTCACCGTTGATTCGATTGGTAATTTTTTTTGGTATACTTTTCAAAAAATGTTCCATAGCGGATTTCTAGCACTTAGAAACACTACACAAATCAAACAAAAAATCTGATTGACGATTAGATGTTGATGTAAACGTTTTGAATAACGGAATTTTTGGAGCCCCGAATTTTAAAGTTACTGCTTTGTTATGGTTAGAACCTTGGGAAATAAAATATTTCTTTTCAAAATTAACAGATTTTTCACATAATCCGCGAAACAGCACATTACCGTCAGTCGCAAAGATGTCACTTCCGAAATCTCGCGCGAATTTATTTAACTTGTCGGTTACAGAAGACCGTAATTTCAGTATGACATTACAGCAAATTTAAAGTACAACTAAGTTTAAAAACCACACATTTTCATAAAAATGACATCGTTCTTCCATTTCTAAATGACCATTTTATTTTGTTTGTAAATCAAAAGGTAATGCGGATTAAACACAAAAAGCAAGCCGCCGCAACCGGGCTAGGGGTTTAAAAGTAACGGTGACAATAACATTCTCACAGAATTTAGTTTTCGTTAAAAATACAGACCTGCATAAACCACTTTTGAAAGTTAAATAAATATTTTTTTGTCAGGTGGCAAATTCATAGAAATTTTACAATCACTTTTCGGTATTAAGTATAAATATAAAGAAAAACGGTTGTAAGTAGGTTATCTACCTTAGATGTGTTTAAATAGCGTTAACTTATATGAAAAAATCCAATTTTCTAAATTTAAGACAAACTAGGCGCTTATAAGAGGAAATGGCATTTATGCGTAAAAATGATTCATATAGGCATTTTTAGGCATTTTAGGCATTTTGCCTGAACATCCGGGCTTTAATTATTACTAAGTTATAAGCGCCTTTACAGTACAGATGTGTCAATGTTGCTAATATTTTGTCAAATTTGTGTAAAAAGCTTTGTCTAAGCGTGAAATAAAAGAATTAACTTAAAAAATCAACCAAAATCTAATTAAGAATTTTTAAAAGTTAATAATCAAGGCACATAGAATTAATAAAATTATAACGAAACTAAGTCTGCTTAAAATTTAAGTTGAAATGCAAAACATACTTGAAAAAACGCACATGTAACAAAGATAATTAAATCATACATTAGCGATATCGTAGTTCAAGGTAGTGCAGAGTATGTACCGTCAACATTATTCGGTACATATGATACGACCACGCATATTTTTTAGTTGTCAGAGTTGTGGTTTGCTGATTTGGTTAAACTATATTTTATTCTTACGTAATCTTATGTCTGTCGATTAGTTCAGAATAATTTCTTTGCGTTTTTTGAGAATTTTTCGGAAGTATAAAAATTTTTCGAATTTAATATATTTCTAATTTTAATAACTATTCCGGAGAATACTATTTTAAATATTGTTAAACAATAAAATACTTTTTTAGTTTAATAAATATCCTATATCTTTACATAATACATCTGTATTATTAAAACTACTGATGTAGATATAACTAGTAAACTTCGTTTGTTTGTAGTTATCACGGAGAGTACAAAAAATCAGGAAAAAACAAATTTACACCTATACAACTATAATTTTTAACGTTGCCCAGAATTTTTTTTTACCTACTAAAAACAATATCAAATTTAAAAGTAACAAGTAACAAATTCAACATTTTACAATTAATTGAAACATAGGTTTATTTAGTTTATTTAGTATTTACTAAATTCAGTGGGTTGCTATCATAACGTCAATACGGCGGATAAAAGAAAATCAATAAAGGATTTAAAAATAAACAATTTTTATCATTGTAATATATAAAATCTGCAAAGTAATAGTTTTCGAAAAAATGAAACAACAATTTATTTAAAGATGTGGCTTGCGATTAGACTATTTCTGAATCATCAAGTTCTAGTTTCTCTTTGTGAGCCAAAATAATAATTTTTTAATATGTTCTTCCATTTTAGTCTTGTGGTAGGAGACACAGATGACCACAATTTGGTTGAGATTTTTTGTAAACAACGTTCGCTATTGTGCACTTCATCACAGCAACAAACAAAAGTACCCAATTTTTTAGAAAAAGTAATTATAAAACAATTAAAATGGTAAAACTAGAAAAGTCTATCATTGCAATTAAGATATTTTGTGAACTATGAAAGTAATTATTGTATATTAAACTCTTTTATAAAGAAAAATAAATAGCATGACTCTAAAGTTGTGTTACGAGATGGTTACGCAATATATATTCCTTTGTTATTGAATTGTAATTTGACCATAAATGTTTTTTTCCTTCTTTAAAATCAATTAGCTAAGTTTGATTGCAGAAACCTATAAACATGTCTTCTTCAAATGCTCATTTAATAAAGGTACTCAGAAACATTATTATTAACTATTTAGCTTTACCAATCTGAGATATATTATATAAATAAATCGTAGTAGAATCCAGATTTCCACGAGTTGCATTCATTTTACAGTTTTTTACTGAGCCTTTTTTACACGTTGCAGTGTACATCTTTAGAGCCTGGAATAAACTGGTTATTCCAGGCTCTAAAGATGTTCACTGCGGCAACACGTGATTTATCCAGAATGAAAAATTGTGATAAAAATAAATTAGTACTACAGTAGTATCCAAGCCTTAACCGTGCAAAAGTAACAAATACGTTCTGTTAAAACCATGAAAAATACAAATACAAAACTTAAAAAAGTATGTTTTCTTCCCAAGTAGCATCCAAGATAATTCATGTCAGTTGAGTTTATTGATTATTACGTATTTAACACTTTATATGAAACTTACGGGTAATTATAACTTTATTCTATTAATTTATAGTGAAAATTAGGTGCATTCATCCTTTTTTAACCACTTTGTAGTTCTGCAGCTTTGTGATAAAAAGTAAGGTTTTATCAACGTTATTTTTACTAAGTAAAATCTCTTTCAGGTTTCTTTAACTTTAAAGTGGAAAATTGAAGTGGCGGCCACTAAATCGAATCACCAAAATCATACCTTAAAGTAACAACCACTTTGAAGTAGAAGTGAACTTAAAATATACTTAAAAAGCAGTTTAACTTTAGAATGGTAGGTTGTCGTTGTAACGTTAGAGCCACTTTCATACGTGATTTTCACAAGACATTTTAGATTAAAGCCACCAGATAGTGACATAATTCATATAACGTCGGTATTCATTATTTTATTTTTCACTTTGTTATAACTTACTCATAACGCCTAGGATACAAGATTCGTAATAGCCAATTGTGTACCAATCGCGTTATTACGATGGTTACACCCAGAGAGCAACTGGATGCAGCCCAAGGGTCTCTGGCCCGAAGGATGTATGTTGTTCAATGAGCGTAATTATCCAGTAAGAAGTTTCTATTACAAGTATATAAGAAGAAATAGAAAACTTGTTACCATCAAAATCTAAAGAGGGCATTATGAGAGTGCGTTATGAATTTATAACGTCCTCTAAATTCATAACGCCGTCTCATAAGGCTCTGATTGTTATGTGTATGTTTACATATTTCGTATCCTAGACATTATGAATAAATTAAACAGAGTGAAATAAACATATACATAACATTGGGTATTTTGTGTTTGATTATTTTGTTAACTTACAGCACTCTATATAATAAATGTAATTTATTTGTTATAAACTTTGCAGTACCTACTCTGAGGAAGAAATTACTTGCAAATCAATTTGATTACGATAATCCTAGCAAGCATGTGCGGAGCCTTTAACCTGGCATCGGTCGGCTGGGGTCTTGTAGACCCCATGCAGATCTAGAGCGCCGTATTTTTTTCTCGATACGCTTGCCCAGCCAGCCGTTGCAATACCCTCCGCTCAAATGTTATGCTGTCGCGTGCAGCACGATTTTTAGTCGTTGTTGTGAGTGTGAGGAATCTATACCGCTGCAATTTTGCTTGGGGTCTGACAAACCCCACCCAACCATTTACGCGACATTTTGTGAGATACTTGAAGGTAAATAATTTTGGTTTATTTCTTTGATTTTTGTGCCAAAAATAAACAAATTTTAGCTGTCATGGCATCTGGTTATTATGAAAAAGAGCAAGAACGTCTATTAAACTTCTGGAAAGGAATGAATAAAGAAGAACATTTCATAGATTCAGACAGTGGAAGTGAAATTAGTATTGAAGACTCTCAGGAGGCTGAAGAACTACAGGACAATATCAAAAGCGCAGATTACGAACATAAAGTTGACGATGCTGAGGGAAACATTCTGGAAGAGGAAGACAGTTCAGACGATGATGAATTAGATACAAGTACTAGTACACATTATAAAGGTAAGGACGGCAGAAAATGGTTGAAAACATATAGTGATAAGCGGGTTCGGACCAGGGCGGAAAATATAATAACGCATTTACCAGAATTTAAGCGAAGTGCACGAGATTTGAAAAGACCTCTTGATTGCTGGCTATCATTTATTGATAATGACATAATTTCAGACATAGCAAAATACACTACAATAAAAATAAGACAAAAAGCCGTAAATTACAAACACAAGGATTTTTGCAATGATGCAAATGAAGTGGAAATTAAAGCGGTATTTGGATTACTTTACCTTGCAAGCGTGTTCAGGGCAAATCACAGGAATTTAGAAGATTTTTGGAAAACTGATGGTACTGGCATAAATATATTTCCCGCAACCATGTCGGCCAAAAGATTCATGTTTTTGATAACTTGTCTACGATTTGATAACCTCGAAAACAGAGCGGAAAGACTGACAATAGACAAACTTGCTCCAATAAGAGCAATCTTTGACAAGTTTGTCGACAATTGTCAATCTGCATATACTCCAAATGAGTATCTAACCTTAGACGAAAAGCTCGAGTCGTTCCGAGGGAGATGTTTCTTTCGGCAATACATTCCAAACAAGCCGGTGAAATACGGCATAAAAATACAAGCTTTGGTTGATGCTAAAACATTTTATACTTTGAATATGGAGGTATATACAGAAAAGCAGGATGATGGGCCATTTCAAATGAGTAACACTCCAAAAGACATAACTCTTAGAATGGTTGCACCAATTTCCGGGACTAACCGAAATGTTACCTTTGATAATTGGTACACAAATTATGACCTCATCCAGGAACTCTACAATAATCATAAACTCACATCCGTCGGTACTCTAAGAAAAAACAAGCGACAAATTCCTTCACAATTTCTCTCAACTAAAAACAGGTCAGTGCATTTCAGTTTATTTGGTTTTCAAAAAAACATAACTATCTTGTCATATATGCCTAAGAAAGGCAAGAATGTTTTACTTCTTTCATTGTTACATCATGATGATACAATTAGTGAAGATTCCGGCGAGAAGATGCTTCTTGAAATTATAAGCTTTTATAATTCAACAAAGTCTGGGGTTGATGTAACAGATAAATTATCTGCATCCTATAACGTAGGTCGCAACAGCAGAAGATGGCCCCTAACAATTATGTTTTGTCTGCTAAACACTGCTGGCATTAACTCACAAGTTTTGTATAAGTTTAATACCGGCGATCAGAAAATGAAAAGAAGAAATCATTTAAAAGATGTAGGGTTGGCCTTAGTCAAAGAATATGCACAAGCTAGAAAAAACAATCCCAGGATAAAACGAGTTTTGAGAGAAAAAAATAGCAGCATATTTGCAGTCGGAACAACCCCCAAATAAAAAACCAGCTGGTGTTCGAGGTCGACGTGGTATTTGCTCCCGAAGGATGGATAAAAAAACACAATATTCTTGCCATAAATGTAATATTTTTCTTTGTTTAGACCATGCTGTTATGCAATGCGAGTCCTGTGCTCATACATTCGATGCTGTATAATGTAGTACGAGCGTGTACCTATTCGGTCAATTTTCTTATACTTCATGTTATGTTATTCTTATTTTTCTTGCCAATGTTTTAGAGAGTGTTATTTTTTAGTTTCTGTTTTGTAATTTATTTTAAATTGGCGTTTCATAAGATTTATGTTTAAAAAAAGCACGCCTATATTTGACCAGATTGTGTGCCCTTATTTTTGAACTTATGATTGACCTATCTGTTTCTTGTATTTTTTATGTTTTGTTCCAAGTTTTTTCAAGTCAAAAAGTTGTTTAAAACACGTTTTTAGCATACTTTAAAAATACTGTGATTTTTTTTAAATATTAAAACATTTAAGACTCTAAATTTCTAGTGTTTTAATAAAATATGATATTTTTTCAAAAAAAGACCATCTAAGTTTAGTTGCGTATTTGTTCAATCCAAATGAGGCCAAAACAAATAATTTTAGTCAAATCATGCCTAAAAGTTTATTTTGTCCCAGATTATGACTTACAAACATTGGGGTCCGCTAGACCCCACCTGACCGCTTAAGTAATTAATTAAGAATTTTATATAATTAATATTGTTGCGTATTTATTTATTAAAACTAATTTATTTAAAACGACTAAAAATACGTTTACTTATTCTAGAAATATGTACACTTTTAAATTAACCGAACTAATTAAATTTAAATAACTAAGGATAAAAAATTTATATAAAACAATAATATGCTATCACTTACGCGACGATAAGATAAAGCCACTAACTTGTTTGTTTACACTATAAGTCACGTTCACTCGATTCGGTGTACACTGTTATTTATTTAAAACTTCGCACGTGCTAATCACTTATTTACACTTGATAATCTTCTTAACACTGATGTATTCGCATTTCAGCAATAACTGACCTATGATCTGTCTCGTTGGTATATATACACATACGGAAATCCTGCTCGAGCGTTCCCGATTTTTCGGTACATCTTCTAGAAGATGGATAACAGCTTCTAGAAGGTTCTTGCATTTGCTAATAATTTCTCGAACGTTTCAATATATTCGGTTTAAGTTACAGAACATGTAAAGCTCTAATAAATAATTTGCTGTTGCATCCATACAACATTACAGTTGCTTACACTTGATTACGACAAGTGACTAAACTACTGTTATTGGTTTAACGATAATTTCAGAAATGATAAAATATTAAATTTGACTTCCTTTAATAATGAAGCAGATAACACTTCATAACAACTGCAAAATATTTTTAAGAACATTAGACGGAGATTTGATATGTGCATAAATAACAACATTGATCACATCAAGCACATAAGTAATTTAGAAAATTAAAAATGTGTAAGCTGAATAAGAATACGTTATGAAATGTAATTGATAGTAAAATATAAACTAGTTGTAGTAGTATGATGTTACTAATAATTGAGAAAAAATTAGTACGAACAGTCTTTACCACACTACGCCTAGTGTACGTACATTGTATATCTAATTGTCACTGTTTTGTACATAATATGTAATAACAAAAAAAACTTTCACGCGACTAGGATTTGAACTCTTGTTGGCGTAGTAAGCAGATGCCTTACCAAGTATGTCACGACGACTTAATATTTTTACATATAGTTCTCGCAATTTAACTTTCGATGCACGTCATTAATGACGTAAAATTCATACCACCCTATTTATAGCAAAAAATAAATAAATACCGAATTGTCTTATAGAATTTTTTTTTGTCGCGTTGTTGGTGTGCTTACTAAAGTTGCAGCGTTGTTGGCATCTGTCAAATTTAATTTGTGTTTTTTACGTCAAAGTAATATGTCAAAGTGCTCATTGTTTTTTATAATTATTTTTGATACAAAACTGTACTATTTTGAGCTTGAACGAGATAATGGTGGTTCATTGATATCAGTAAATGCTGTGCGAGAGGTACCCTTTTACATAATATTTAAATTGTGGTAATACATACATATATTCTACAGTTATTTCTGTATGTACAGCGGTTGCTAACAACGAGGTTCTTAGATCTCCTCAAAACGTAAGCGTAGTACACCTGTTACGAATATAGAAACATTTAATGAAAACGTAATTCGCAATGTAATATTAAGAATGTACGAAAAGAGTAAGTTTACATGATAATACCGACAACATGGTTGAATAACTACGTCACTGACGTTAATGACGTGCATCGAAAGTAAAATTGCGAGGACTATATTATATAAATGTTCTAATAAATATCTTTTATTAATTGCTTTTAATTGTACACTTTAAAACCACACTGAAGATTGAAAGATACCTAAAACAGCACTACCATCAAAATGTTTATAATCAAAAATCCTTGTACATTAATGTACGTACAATGTACGCACATATTAGGTACAGGTACGTGCAGCATATTTACATTAACGTATGTACTAATTAATTTTGTTTTTCTAAAAAAAATTTGATGCTGCATAGTGATATCTCGATCTATAACCTTTACATTTAACAGTAAATTTGCATTTGTCGGAATTTTGCTCTTAGTAAATATTGTTCAAATTCATTATATACATCTACTTTATAGAAGCTAAAAACATCTTGACCAAAGTAAATTTAGTTGTACCATTTATAAAATAAAGAGATGAGAAAGTATACAACATTTAAAAATGAAACAGATACATAAATACATCTCCGCTAGAAGACACTCACCACGCTGCTATTTAGCAGCCACGTGAATTTTAAGTGACTGTAAAGATATTTTATAAGTGATAAAATAGTTGTAATCACGTAACAGCCAAATACTTGTTTTCCATTTTTGTGGTAGTCACGGTATAGAACTGTGCCGTTAATGTGGTAGTGACTAGTGGCAAGCTATTCTATAGTTCCATATGCTAAGATAACACACATTTTACTTTTCAAAGCAGTATTTTGCAATTTTTTTTTATTTATTTAAGCTTACATAATCACTGCGTAGTTTACAAAATGGCTAAATTAGTAATCTTTCTTCTTTTCTATTTTTCTAAAAAATCTACTAAAACTTACTCTTTTTTATAAATTTGTATCAGTTAGTGTTTTTAGGTATTGATGATTCTTGATTTAATTAATTTTAATCTACGTTACTATTCGAAAACAAATTGCGTAATTAAGAAAAACCTGCACTTAAATTTAAATATAAACATTTAATACGTATATGTGCATTAAACCAATGACAAAAATTCAACACTTTTCTAGTTAACTGATTTCTATTTTGTTGCTTATACTGTCATATGTCTTTTGAGTTGTTTTACAATGTTTTTATTCTGAATAAATAATTTATTATGTTTCTTAATTACTGCACATTACATATTTGCAAGAAATACAATTCTTAGTTAAAATTTCGTTTTATGCTCTAACCAAAATTTTAAAAATATTTACGAACAGATGACAAAAACATAATTAGGTTAAGTTTAGCAGAAGTACAATAATTGTTTCAAGGAAGTAACAGAAAAGATCAAGTTTCTATAACGGTTAAAAGTTTATTTACATAGCATGTTTGATGAACTGCTATAAAGATAATCGAGGTTCAAGGTTGTAATCTAATACTGGTTGCAACAACTGGCAACATTGCTTGGATGTCATTTAACGGATATATGAAAGTGATCTGTATATTGGTCGCCAGTTTGTAGTAAAATATTCATAATCGTATATTGGACGCCATTTGATTCATTTATAAAAGGTCGCCAAATTGCAACGTATTTAAACTTTTTTATTATTTACATTTTTACAGTTCTTATTGCTAATTGATTCATAATATAACAAAAAAAGTTTATATACACGAATCAGATTGTTTCTATCACAACGGGAAGCGGTGGACGCCAAAAAACTTTGTTATGTGTTGTCGCCATTTAGATAGACGGATTTATATATATATATATATATATATATGCATTTAGTACTCATACACCTCCGAATGCTATATGAATAGATCGATTTCGCCTCCGTTTTTACGTGTTTGCCTCCGTTTTCGGAGCCGAAAGCGTTTGTCTTATTTTTCATCTGTATTATCTTTCTTGACACACTCTCTATCGTTTGACGATTTTTTTGCCGGAGGTGAAAACGATCTAAATATCCATACAAAAATACAATACAGTTCTACTACTTATTCACTAGAGGCGCTGCTGTTTTATATTCATGATGTATTTAGTTCCAAACCACCTCCGTATGCTACTAGTACGTATTTGCCTCATCATATTGGCAACACCGCTAGAGGCAAAAACGATACAAAGATGTATGTACATGACGTATATGGATATAATTATTTTTCTGAATTTAGTCGTACCTATATACTTCATATTTTCTCCCAGTCAATTTCTGTTTAATTTTCTTATCTTACAGATTAGTAAGGTAAGTACAATATATATATGAAGTAATATAAAACAAGTCATTATACATATATACAGTATATCTCCAGATCAAATTACAAGAGGATAAATCATTTAATTTTACGATAGGATTTTTTTTGTATGAAGCGTTAAAGAAGAAGTAAAAAGCAGATAAAAATTGAGTGTCAATATAATTCTGCTGTTGTGTATATATTATAAACAAAAGTCTTCACTTTCTGTTGGTTTATAAGCTCACACACCCAAGCATTTTTAGAGCTTATTTCTTTTTAATATGCTGTTTAAAGTGTGACGGTACCAATTTTTTCTGTTTTTCTGTCCTAACTATTCGGCTTCTTTTCTATTATTGCAACATTTTTAGAACTTGATAAACTGCAACTTTTTTCTCCTGCACAGTCGTTTGTAGTCGAAGGTTTGTTTTTTTGTACGGGTGCAGTGGTGAGTTCGGTAAAATGCCCTCTTTATCAGAATTAATATTAATGAAGTTAATGCCTTGTTTTTGTATTCAATTTGGTCCCCTTTGTCAAATAACGTTAACAATGTTGCAACCTTAACCGTTTAGTACGCTTTTGACTTATTTCGTAAAATTCATAGTGAGTTTTTACTGTGTGGCCCATGTATTTGGCAAATTGGGCACTTTGATTTTTATTAGCTGCATCAGAGTTGCAAATAAACAAGTATTTGTTTTTTGCGGCATCATTTCACTTCTTAATTCAAGTAACAAGTCTATAAATTCTTGTACATTTGGCGGAACAAGGAGTTATAAGTCTAAAAAGGCATCTACTTATGAAGCTTGTAGTAGACGACTAAAATAAAATGCTGATAGCGTGATTTTAAATGTAAACAGCAATGCGGTAGGGATTTACCACTCTGTCGTTTGTAAATTTGTAGGTAGTAAAAAACAATTTTTTAAATGTATTTTCTTTAAATGCATTTTCCAATATTTATAATTAAAAACAAGCCTTATTATGAATTTTACCTTGTTATAATTTTTTTTTAACATTAAAAAAGTAAATAAAAAATAACTGCTGCACGACACAGATAATGTTAGTTATGTTTTGGCCAATTAATCAAGCTTTAATTTAAAAATAAAAATAAAAACGACACTAGGATTATTTTAACATTAGCTACAATAAGAGAAAAAATATTGGAAATTTTTACAAATAGTGAGAACAAAGCTATAACTAAATGAGCCACGTGAGAGAACTACCTTAATTCTCTTTTTAGGTACGAGGAATGTGTTTTTAGTTTGGAGTAGTAATTTAACAAAAATGCACTTTGTCCAAAAAACAAGAAAAAATGCAAAATGCATTTTTTCCGTTCTTTAGTAATAATGCTTAATTGGTTGGTCTATCCACTTAGAAAGGGCTATTTTATCTGCAATATTGTTTGCTTTTAAAGAAAAATTTTTGAACAGCAGATTATTCACTAAAGTTGGTTTTAAGCGCAGCTTTTCTGGATGAAAGGTCGGATCTTTATCGGAGTTGTGGCTGCAGTGAAACGGATCTATCGATTCATAGCCGGTAGAGCCTAGAGAAAATAAAAAAAGAAAACAAATAGTCAAACACATTATTATTAATTATTAAGTACGCAACCTCAGCTTTTTGAGCATTTTGCTTTCGTTGATTACATTTGATCGCCAATTTTAGAAGTATTTTTGTACTTAAACAAAAATAGTACGATATAAAATCTTAAGCTTTCGCGGTTGTTATGTTTATGATTATAAACGACTTTCTGCTTAGACCGCGTCGTACTTAAACACCCAAACTTAGGCTTAGTCCTAGTCTTTTCTTGACAGCCAAAACAAGAAGTAGAACTTGGCCTTTGCAGTATTGTCGTTCGTGAACCCAAACAAACTGACGTTTCGCAAGACATTGCAGCTTGCATCTTCAGAGTGGTAAATGTCACTGAAAGAAAAAGTGTAAATGACGATATTTATACCAATCTTTCCGTTACGGCTTGACTGACATCGTTATAACTTGGAGTAAGTGTTTGTGTCCTTTCCAAGAAGGTTGATCTTTGTTTTAGAGGATATAATACTAGTAGCCAAGATTTGTTGAGTCTTAAACGGTCTTCTGGATTCATATTACATGGATGTTTTTCTATTTCCACAGCTTCGCGAATTCGTCTGGGAAAGTAGAAAGGAGTTCTAGCCAACACTTTAGTATGGTCAAAGTTTAGCGTGTGTCCTTGGTTCCTCATGTGTTCTGCTACTGCTGCTTTAGTAACTCTGCGGTGTTTGAAGTAAGTTATATGTTCTTGTACTCTAACTTCAATAGAGCGTCCCGTCTGTCCTATATTACTTGATTCACAGGAACAACGAATTTTGTAAACTCCGGCATGTTTTAGAGCCCCTCGTTTGTTTTAACAAATGTAAACCAGGTGTTCAGGGTATCCTTAGTCGTAAAGACAGTTTTAATATTGTTTTTTTAACATCCTGTTTGTTTTGTCTGTCAAACCCATGCAGTTACCTTATCTTTTTGTAGATTTTCATTATCTGACACACGTATAGCTCTTTTGGCTAAAGTATGCAAAACAGAGTCTCTGCGTTTAAGTATCTCTTAGTGTGCGTTTTCTTTCTATAAACTGAATGCCTTAATTTTCGGTTATTTTACCTTATCACCAGTACATGAAGAAAGGTTAGACTGCTGTTATGTTCTAGCTCCATAGTAAATTTAATGCTGTTATGTGCAGAGTTTAGATGTTGAAAGAACTGATTTAGTTTATCTTTGCCATGAGGCCATACAGCAAACGTATCATCCACATATCTGAACCAAGTTTCTAGTTTTAACTCAACATTTTTCATAATTTCAGTTACAAAATATTCCATGTAAATATTGGCTATAACTGGAGAGAGCGGTGAACGCAAAGCCGCTCCTTCTACTTGTTTAAAGAAGTTGTCCTTATAACTGAAATAAGTGTAGAGTAAAAAAACATATGGCTGACTGCAAACACCGCAGAGTTACTAAATCAGCAGTGGCGGAACACGTGTGAAACCAAGAACACACGCTGAACTTTGACAAAACTAAAGTGTTGGCTAGAACTCCTTTCTACTTTTCCAGACTAATCCGCGAAGCTGTGGAAATAGAAAAACATCCATGTAATATAAACCGAGAAGACGGTTTAAGACTAAGCAAATCTTGGTTACGCTTTTTCTTTCAGTGACATTTCCCACTCTGAAGATGTAAGCTGCAATGTCTTGCGAAACGTCAGTTTGTTTGGGTTCACGAACGACAATACGGCAAAAGCCAAGTTTTAATTCTTGTTTTGGCTCTCAAGAAAAGACTAAGACCAAGCCTAAGTCTGGTTGTTTAACTACGACGCGGTCTAAGCCACAAGCCGCTTATAATCATAAAAAATGAATTTGGCGATAAAACATTTAAACGTTGTCAAGAATTTTGTGCACCACAGTAATTGAAAAGACGTACCTAAGCAATTATTAGAATATTTTGAGTTCTTAGCAATACGCCAATACATCTGTTTTGTAATAAAAGAAACTTTTACTTACTGCAAACAAGTATTTATTGCAGCAGTCTGGTTTAACTGCACATTACTCAAAGACAATGTTAATACACTGTCTGCACACAATAACTGAAAATTAAGTTGTACCACTGTAAAAACTAAATCACAAGTACAAAATATGATGCTGTATTATCGCAGCGTGCATAAGCTGTTTTGTCAAATGCGTTGAAATTATTTTTAAACTTTGGCAGCGTCGCTGGAGGTGAACTCAACCGTAGCATTTTACAATTTTATATATAAGGAGGCGAAAGCGTTGTAATCCCATATGGAGTTAGGGTAGTACTAAATACAGATTTGTATTTTGTATGAAAAAAACTTGTGATATCATTACCCCTCTACCTTTGCCTGTAAAATGGTGTAACACCTGATCCTTTAAATACGAAAAAAGCTTGTGTAACACAATTTATTCAACCGGATAGATGGGCGTCCTAAAGATATGCGGAGTCAAAGAGGATACAAATGCATATATATATATATATGTATGTAACAGCGGAACTATTGCGAACTTTTATATATAAAACGGTCATTGTTGCGACAAAAACGGAACTACTGCACCGGCGTAATAGTGCCACCCAAAATTATAAGTCCAATTATATATAAAGCCGGTACTATTACGACCGTTCAGAGACATCTAGTGCAGATCATAGTTTCTGGGTATTTGTCTTTGCTAAGTCTGTGTTGCGGGTCACATACTACTTAGGGTTTCTAAATCAAATTAAAATATTATCAACAAGGTTGGTTGTATACTTGACAGACAGCCTTGATTTTTATTTAAATTTCATTTACATTACATGTTGCCTATATGATTAACAATATTAATTTTATAGTATTTTATTATATCAAGGTCTTGGAGAATTTTAGTTTACTCAAATGCATTTTATGTTATCCATCTTCTATATAAGACGATTATTTTGCCGAAAAACATTTGTAGCCTTGAATTATTAAATTTTATATAACTACGTAAAATATGAAAATTACGTTAAAAATAATAGCACTGTAGTCCATAAAATACAATCATATTTTCCGACATAGATAACAGCCATTTTTTTAAGATTAAAATTTTCTAAAATGTTTGTAATTGGTATTAGTTTTTGTAATCGTTTTATGTCGATTATATTCTGATAGATATGTACAAAAGTGCTAAAATTACTTTAAATAAATGCAAACATGATAAAGTGTTGCTATCATTTAAGCAACCTGAAAAACTTTTAAATGTTTACTAAAATTACATTTATAGAAACGACTTTTGTATATTTCAAGGTAAAAAGTTTAGTTAGTGTATATTAAAAAGAAATGTAATAATATATTGCATTTAGAAATTAATATTATGGCTCAAATGTCGCTGAAGCTACAGAAGATGTGCCATTTAGAAGGAAAAAATGTTTTCTTACAAAATGTAAAATAAATAACAAAAAAGAAACAAAAGCAGGTATGCGATGTCAGGGAAGAAATTCAAATTGAATTTATAAGAAAAATCTTCGATTGACACTAAATTTGGAAGGTGTAGCAGAAGTAGGGTTGCCTTTTACTATCGAACTTTTAAAAACGGTCCAGAGTAAAATCGAGAGCAAAATAATCGATGTTTTCAATAATCGATTTTTTTCAGAAATTTATACAAAACTTCACAATAAATCAATATTTTTTTCTATACTTTTATTCTTAAGAAAATCAAAGTGAATATATATTTATAATCAACATAAAAACAATAATTCTGTTTTGCTTATTGTGCAAATATTCAAATTACCGAGGGTTTTAAATTGAAATCTTAATTCTCTCGCTATTTAAAATTTTTGTTCAGCTTGGTGATTTGATTATTTACTTATGAGTTTTTGTTGTTACAATATAGTTGATTGTAGAGTAATTACAGTTGCACAAGTTCGGAATTCTGGATCCATTCTTTAAATTTTTGAATATTAGTAAAAAAAAGTTTTATTGAAGAGATAGAAGCATCATTGTATACAACATGCTGTATAATCAATTGAAGTTAATACATATTGCATTTCGTTAACAAACATGACCTTGCCACCAAAGTTCAGTCTCATCACGTCTCATTTCACTCACACTTTTGTAGGGCCGAATATAAATATTTTGGCTCCAATTTATAATGGAAATAAATGCTGCAATCAATTGAAGTATGCCATTCATCATTAAAAAGTATGCTGTGTTTGGAAAAATCGACAACAAATCGCGTAGTGGGCGACCAAAGGAAACCTACGTTAGAGAAGATGCTGTCTTAAGACGAACAAGCTTTGCAGATAGAGATCTCAATTCTGCCCAATTAACAAACATATGGAGTGAAGCTACAAGTATAAGTGTATGCACTTCCACTATGAGGAGAAAGCTGATTAGTTTTGGATTGAGAGGGTGTAAAGCACGGAAGAAACCATTGGTTTCCGAGAAGCAAAAGCTGAACCGTTTGAAATGGGCAAAGGAACATCTAAAGTGTACCACAGATTAGTGGCAAAAAGTATTATTTGTTGATGAATCAACTTTTAACATCAATAATTATGCTGTAAACACGTCCAACAATTAAGCTTCCAACCTCAGTTATGATGTGTGGTTGCATCTCCTCCCGAGGCTGCATATTATCTCTGGAACGATGAATGCCACCAAATTCAGTCGAACTCCTATATAGTGATGTTCAAAATTCCCTTCAAAAACATCATTATATAGAAACTTCATTGTATAGAATTTATACTTAAAAAATAAAACACAAGTTTAAACGTATATAAGAAATACGTATTAATTATAAACACTTTCGTTTTGTCATTTTTAACCAACTTTACACTTAAACAACTTGAAACGAAAAAATTGCAAATGAAACGTGTTCAATAACATGACAAGGCATTTCAAAACTCGAAGGAAATCCTATAATCTTCTAAACAATGCATGCATTTATGTCATTTACAAATGTACAGAATTTTTAGTACCAAGTAATAGCCTTTCTGTATTGTAAATTAAGAAGTCTTATAATCCGCTTATCCGTTTAACAATGCGGCATTGTAAAGGTAAAGTAAATTGTACGTGATTCCAAGAAAACTTTAAGTAGTTGGGTAACATTTTCTTTGAAAAAGATCATAATATAGAATTTGAACATCATATTTTAGAAGTGTTTTTACACGCATTTTAACCCGAAGGTCAATATCCTAAAGAAAACATCACTAAATAGAAAAAATCATTAAATAGGTGTTCATTGAATGGAGGTCCGACTGTACATCGAAGTACTACAGAATAAAATGCTGCGAAGTGAAGAAGATTTGTTTGGCGAAGAAAGCTTTCAGTTTCAAGATGACAACGCACCTTGCCATAGAGCAAAGCTTGTTAAATCATGGATGGAGGTGAATGAAATTAACAGATTGGACTGGCCAGTGCAATCTCCCGACCGGAATTCTATCGAAAACTTGTGTAACAGAATATCAAAAATCATATCGAGAAAAAAGCCAACGACAAAGGTCACTCTCATGGAATCTCTAATTGACGCCTGGAATCACTGTATCACAAGAGACGAACTAGGAAAACTAGTGAATTCCATGCCCAAGAGATGTCAAATAGTCTTCAAAACATGCTGTATAATCAATTGAAGTTAATACATACTGCATTTCGTTAACAAACATGACCCTACCACCAAAGTTCAGTCTCATCACGTCTCATTTCACTCACACTTTTGTAGGACCCAGTATAAATATTTTGGCTCCAATTTATAATGAAAATAAAGACTGCATCCAATTGAAGAATGCCTTGATAAAAAAAGAAAGAATTGAACATGAAATAGGTACAATGTACTGTATGCGAATAATCAAAATATTTAAGTTCTTAGCTGATTTTTCTCCGTTACTTTGTTAATTTCGTATTTTTGTTTAAATATTGGGTTCTTAAATACAATGCACTTAACATTTTAAATTATTTTGTAGTGCTTTCGTTTCGGTTGCACATAGTGGAAAGAGAGATCAAAAAGAATTTAGTCAGAATAAACCTGACGTAATTATTAACATGATTTTTTCGCATTAAATAGAAAGTTTGCATTAAGTATCATATATAAGCGTTAGTACTGATTCCAACAATAAAAAATAGATTGAAATTTTTCTGATCGTAGCAAAATACTTTTTCAAAATCAAGGGATCAAAACAGGGTTGCTAAAATGTGATGTTTTAAGAAATGAAACTTTTAAGACTATTACAAACTACATACTAAAAGCACTTAAATTGAATAACCACGCCAAAAGTTCGTATGTGTTCTCGAGACAACATCGGTACACATTTTGGTAGACTGGCTCGTAACATAACGAAACTGGAAATTTATTTAATCTGTTAAAGAAAATATTAGACGATTGTTGGCGTGGGTGTTTTGCACATTATCTATACGTTGTGTAATCATTCTACACGTAGACTATAAGAACACACCAGCTGTTGAATATCAAGGTATGCTAAAAAATACTAAGACGCAATGGTTGAGTCTATTTCCTGCTGTTGAAGAAATATTACCAATTTTTGAAATCTTAAAAAACTTTTTTTGATTTTGAAGGAACTCGAAAAAATATTACAATCCATACGTCAGTAGTAAAATGTAACCATTCTGCAGTAGTTCGGATCATTAAAAACTATGCTGAGTTTGGAAAAATCGACAACAAACCGCGTAGTAGGCGACTAAAGGAAACCTACGTTAGAGATGATTCTATCTTAAGACGAACAAGCTTTGCAGATAGAAGTCTCAATTCTACCCAATTAACAAACATATGGAAGCTACAGGTATAAGTGTATGCACTTCCACTATGAGGAGAAAACTGATTAGTTTTGGATTGAGAGGGTGTAAAGCACAAAAGAAACCATTGCTTTCCGAAAAGCAAAAGCTGAACCGTTTGAAATGGGCAAAGGAACATCTAAAGCGTACCACAGATTAGTGGCAAAAAGTATTATTTGGTGGCATCTCCTCCCGAGGCTGCATATCATCTCTGGAATAATGAATGCCACCAAATACATCGAAGTACTACAGAATAAAATGCTGCGAAGTGGAAAAGATTTGTTTGGCGTAGAAAGCTTTCAGTTTCAAGTTTCAACGTACCTTGCCATAGAGCAAAGCTAGTTAAATCATAGATGGAGATGAATGGAATTAACAGATACTTGTGTAACAGAATATCAAAAATCATATTGAGATAAAAACCAACGACAAAGGTCACTTTCATGGAATCTCTAATTGACACCTGGCATTACTGTATCACAAGAGACAAACTGGGAAAACTGGCGAATTCCATGCCCAAGCGATGTCAACTATTCATCAAAACAAGGGTTGGCCAATTAAATACTAAAATCAATTTTAAATAAGATCATATTTTGGATAATGCAATATATGTTTTTTGTCAAGTTTTTTATATTTTGATTAAAGCTTTTTTTTACTAAATTACTTTAACGTTTTTTTATTTTATCATTGTCATTAATTCCTTAGTTAAGATAGAGCTGATGTAGAGAATATGGTTGAAATGCATTTTAGTGAAGTACGTTAACCGGTGATGTTAACCCCTTACGTACTTTTTTGAAAAAAAATCGACAAATGATTTAATTTTTGTGATCAAATTTGTTATTTGATTTTGCCCCGATTTTACATAGCAAAAACTCTTCTGCTTTTTTTTAAGAAGTGCCCTATTTATAGTATGTTCTAAAAAAATAACAGCTAGTTTTCGACTGTCGTATACATTTCAACCGTTTCAACTGCACGTATACCGTTACTCATTAGCTTAACACGTGTACGAAATTTTCTCACGTTTTCTTCGTTATTGTTTGATCTAAGCGCTCGGTTTTAGACGCTTATTGAGACATTTGTTCCCGTACACTTGCGTCATTGCTTTTCTAACGATTATGTATTGAATTAGTGTATTATGTTATTGTTAGCGATTGGCGTTGAACTTTTGTTTTACTGTAACTGTAAGAGCATTCTTATATAAAAATTTGAAGCGTGTGTACGTTTTATTTATTAATATTTGTTTCTTTCTAAAAATTACACAAAAAAATTATAGATGATAAGATATTCTTAAGAACAGTCGTTACTGTTCTTTGTGTCGCTTATTTGCAATTAGTTAACCTTGAAAACGCTAAACTTGCTCATAGGTATACAAAGATAATGATATTATCTTACGATTAAATAAATATAAACATTCTCACATTTCTCACTTTATGCGTTGACTGAAGAAATGTCAACGCTTTATGTTATTACACAAGATAAATTTGATAACTTTGAAAAAACTGTATTATAAGAAGCTTGTTTCTATTAATTTACCTAATTGCTTATTATTTTTGAAATTTTTAACAATCACATATCGTCCGATTTAGCAATTGTAAATGCTAAGGCTTGTTAGAAATGCGTATATCTCATAATGCGTTCAAGGTTCAAGCTACAAATATTTTACCACATTTTAGAAGCTTCTTAGCTTCTGATATGGTTTTCTGTCCTTTTCTTGTTACGAAACGGAAAATCACAGTCACATCACTATTAGATAGACAAGGCAAGCTACTCAGCACGCAATATCCCTCTCGCTCACTCCTAGCGGAACGTTTTCAAACAATGCGCATATGGCAATGGCATGGTTTTTCCCCCTTGATAACATATAACCGTTTCACAAGAAATTTTTAAATAAAACATTATTTGTGCAAGTTTTGTTTAAATAAATGATAGCTATTGTCAGGAATTTGAAGTACTAAAAATTTTGAAAATAATCAAATTTTAAGCGTTAAAAATTCTCAAAATAAACAAAGAAAAATAAACGTTATTGGTTTAGTTTTATTGTTTTATTGACGTTGCCAAATGAATAATACAAAAAACGATATACTAATCTTACAGACTAGATAAAATATAACTACACTAGCATTAAACCAAATTCCATGAAACTTTTTGTATCTAAACTTTATTATCTACACCATAAGAATACCAGAAGTGTTAACTAATATCGGATTACAGTATTGTTGTTATTATACGTCCAACTATCATCACCATTACTGTAAGGAAGTATTTACAAAGCACAATAACAACTACAGTTGTAATATTTTTCTATGAATTAATTGTTCGTTACACTTTGACCTTTGTTAGCGAAAATCAAACGTTTTGAAGTGGACAATAGTTATTTATTTAACGAGTTTCTCTGTAAATTGGGCATATTTTTTTTAAAGTAGACATTTTAAACCCGAGAAGAAAAAACGCCTAATTTAGAAAGGTACAAGTTGAATACATTTTATTGTTCGAACCAACGGTTCGAACAGAGACTACCAAGTCCCCAAAGTCTTAAAATCCCTCAAAAATTGGTATTTATGACAGTTAAGAACAATAAAACATACATGATTTTCCATGTATTCACTGGGATTTTTTCCATAATTTCTTTAAATGTTTTTTTTTCGGTTTTAATTCTTCGTGTTATTTCAATTTTTCTGTTTTTTTTTAATCCTGTAATAGTTTTTTCAGATTATTTTCTCCATGCGTTTTTTATTTTATTTTTTCTGTTTTTGTTTCAGATTTTCAGTTTTTTCCTAATTTTTTTGGTTTTTCTCCAAGCGTTTTTATTGTGTTCTTTCCTATTCTTTTTGGGAGTTTTCCAGTGTTTTTTTCCTGAAGTTTATTTTCTGGTTCTTTGTTTTTCGTGTTTTTATCTAAGCGTTTTTATTCTTACGATTTTCGTTTTTTCTATTTCTTTTTCTCTGTTTTTTTGTTGTTTTTTGTCTTTATGTCAATACCAAAAAAACAGTTTACACATTAATATTTGAAGCATATGTTATTTAGTCTTTGATGTTTTGTTTTTAGCTTCTTTTCTTCCTATCTCTTCCACTTTCAACTTGTAGCAGCCGCTACACATTTGTTTTTTTTTTCATTTTGACAAGGATGTACTCTGTTGTTTGAGGTTGTAGCAGACTAATGTCTTGTTTCAGTAATCGTGCAATGTTCAATGCCAGAGTAATTATGTAAATAATGAATTACTTATTATGACTTCTTCTCTGAATTTGGTGATCGATATTTTATTATTTGTAATTTCTGTAGCAAATAAGCATTTACCAAAGCAGAACCAGTAAGTAATTCGATTGCCAGTCTTTTGTACCATTTTACTTTGCAGAAGGAAGAGTTGTAAATCTTCATTTGATCTAAGCAATATCTTTTATAAGAACCAAAAGTATAACATCCCTGTTGCTTGATGAGTTGTATTCAACAACTAACTTTGACTTTTCCACATCTACGCCTCGTTTTCGAACAGAAATCATTTCGGGTATATGCTTGCGTTTAGCATTGTTACGTCTCGTTTGTCTTTCTATTTTCCTACAAACAATGCGATATTACTATCTTGAGCAATGAAATAATCTCTAATCTTCTTCAGTAAAGGTCTAATTCTGTACACTTTATTTTCGTTAGTACGTACTGCCTTATTGTCCACAAAATGTCAATTTTTTAGTAGAAGTTGGAACCGATTACTAGATAAATGTTTTATATTATTTCTGTATAGAAAATTATTTGATTAATACGCACATAATAATGCCAAGAAATCGTTCTATTTCTTCTAAATCTGTATTTTTCCAACCACAAATATGTACATTTTTTAATTTTTTTCTTGACTAGCGTATCAATTTGTTTCATTCGCGTATAGCTGCAATATATATTTATAAAAATCGTAAGGAGATTTTGAATAGTACTCGTCGATAAATGTTTTAGTACCTTTGTTGGTTAGTCTTGTAAATCAATTGTTTCCTCGTTGTCATTGTTATAAGAAGTTTGAATGCCGCGAAGTGTTAGTACAGTGAAAACGCGAAACCTGCCTACAAAAGCAAGTAAGTCGTTTTGGAAACGTCGAAAAGTTTTAAATTTAATTAAAAACGCCACAGAAGATACCCATCTAGAATATTTTAATAAGTAAGGTTCTACCTATCTAATACAAATTAATTAGAAATTTAAATCTTTATTTTTGATTCTCTAATAAGTTGTAATTGTTTGTACAATCAGTATACTATGTATTACGTACTAGATATTTTGAAATGAATTTATTGTTTATGTGCGATTACAGTCTTGTACCAGAGAAGTTGCCCGAACTTCACCTAGAAAGAACTACAGATTCGCATACTAATCTTCACGGCAATCTGCTGGTTCAAATAGCTTACTTTGTTGAACAATTACGCCGACTAGGGATACATGACGCAAAATGCACGATGGGTAAAATGGAATTTCAACATGAAACTCGCAATGATTTATTGTCGTGGTTGACGTATTTATGCAATACATGTGGAAATGAAATAAAAATAAAAATCCCATAACGCTGACCACATAAATGAAACTTTTGTATGGGGTGGATCTGCATTTGGTTTGGGATATTCAAAATCATAAGAATTGCTGTCTGTTCTCAATATACCTATAATGACAAAAAAAACAGACAAAAAATTATAAGTTGGACTACACTACAAATGGCAACAGTTACTGGTAAAGAATATGCAAGAAAGTGCTACAGAAGAAAAGAAATTAGCTGTTAAAGCTGGAAACATAGAAGATGTTTTTCCATACATCGCCGTGGCAGTCGATGGGGGGTTGAGCAAAAAGGTCATACGGACATAGTTATTTTTCTTTATCTGGAGTAGCGTGTATTATTGGACAAAAAACCAAAAAAATATTATATATTGGGGTCAAAATAAATTTTGTCACATGTATGCCACTGCTAACCGCGAACATACATGTTTTACAAACTTTTGTAGATTATCAGCAATAATAGAACAAGCAGCTATTGTGGAGGGTTTTAATGAAAGTGAGAAAATGTATGGGCTTCGTTATAAGTATGTAGTTGGCGATGGAGATTCTAGCGTAGTGTAATAAAATTCGAACGCGCTATCCATTGCGTCAAAACATATACTGCAGCTCTATAACGACTTATAAAGAACCGCCATTTCCAAATAGAGACCAGAAATATTTTAAAGAAGTATGTTGGGAAAATATCATCTTGCACAAGAAAAATAATTACTAAATCATCAGATCTGTTTAGTTTAAAGAGACAGCTAAAAGAATCTTTTGCTACCGTGATGAGCAATGATATTAAATTATTAGAACATTTTCTTCTATTTTTAGACATGGAAAAAGCAAGAGATAATGTAATACGAAAAGCAGATCGACTACTACATAATGTAACCACAAATCCAGCTGAGCGATAGTCAATAATATCCAAACTTACAGGTGGTAAGCTAACCAACTTGATAATGAAAAACACGTATTTTACCAGATGTACAGCAGCTGCATTATGTTGTAATATAGAGTCTTTTGGATTTGGATAGCAAAATTGAATGAAGATGATATATGCGATACAGAAGAGAATACTAGGGGACAAAGTGAAAATTTGCGTTGGTACGAATCTCGTAGAAACAGAATAACAGCTTCTGTTTTTGGAAAGATTTGCCATCTGCGAGAAAAAGCTAATGGCACTGCAATTATTACACAAATCTTTTATTCAACGCCTATAAACAGCAAAGCCATTTCATATGGAATAGAAAACAAAAAATTGTCATAAAGCGATTTGAAATTCAGTTAGGTGTAAACGTCGAAAGCTACGGTTTTTTTTAAACAAAAGTAACAGACTTCCTGAATATTTCTAAAGAAGGATTACAAAGCTAATAATCCTTTTGTGTCAAACGAGACAAAAGTTGAAATTATTTCCACTTGAAAAATCAATTTTGCCTAATTTTTCAGTGTACTTTATTTAAAATTAGATAATTTTTTGTAACATTTTTAAAGCTGTCGGATTGAAAGTATCTATTTCTAGGAGTTGTGACAATTTACAAGTAACAAAACATTTGCACAACTCTTGCTTATCTTCAAAAACGCCGTGCCGTTCATAATGCACAGATGGTGCATTTGGAACCCTATCCTTTCCTTAATTCCAAAAATAACTAACCTTGAAAGTTCATGACATTATTTCAAAGATCTATGCACAGTACGTATAATCTCATACTCTGTGGATTTAAAATTGGGTATTGTAAAGGGTTTCAACCATAAAAATTTCCTAATATAATATTAATAATAATAATATATAATATAATAATATAATAATATACAGTCAACAAGCTAAAATCATTATATGTCTCCTGCAGGGTGGATAGATTGAACACAAAAATTTATTTGCATGTGTAACAAAATGATGCCCTTGAACGATCAACAACCTACAAACGCGCGACCTTGCAATATTTCAATATTAGTGTAGGTAACGTCGAGGAATTTAACGGTATGATAATGAAAATGTGACCCATACATGTATTAATCAAAATAAACTAAAGTGAAATTAAAATGCCTTTTTCTCGGTATATAAACAAGAATAAGGAAATCAAATGTCGGATTCATCAATTACATATAATTTTTTTTCGTGTATTACTAAAATTATTTTTTATTGTGTATGTTTTGGCTACATATTAAAATTAAATTCTTATTTTAGTATGTGGGCGATTTCAGCAAAAAGGTAAAATATACTGCAACCAAAGGATATCTTGACATCGCTGTATTTAGTTAGAAATTTTACGCATTGAATCATACCTGAAAAAATGAATTAAAGAATTTTGTTCGGTTATCGTTTTTCCTGAAGAAAAATTGTTAGAACTTATTTTATCATCGCCATGGATTGTAACCCACGTTTTGACTATATTTCATGTATTGTATCTAGATAAACAACAACAGCCTCATATTACGGTTTTGTAGATTTAAAGCATGTATTGAGTTGATTAAAATGAATCTTATCATTGAAAAATTTGCATAGCTGGTTATTTTTTCAGTAAAATCAACAAACATAAAAAAAACGGAAGCAGAAAGGAGACTGTGAAAGAAAAAGAAGAGAAAAACTTAAACCAAATCCAAAACTATATGAAAAATCCAAATAGAAGAAAGAGAGCGTTACCAAAAACGTAAGAAAAAATGCAAAATTAAACCTATATCCAGTAGAAATGCTAGAGTCATAACGCATTGCTGGAAGGAAGCATCTGCAAAATACAGAGACAAGTTCAAAAAGAATAAGAATGTCGTCACATTTTGTAAAATATCAGAATATACCTAAACGATATTTTAATCGGTAATACTGGCGTTAAGTAAAGTGTGTGGACAAAAAAGGATTCTGCAAAACAGATCTAAAACTAACAATGAATTAGCAGAGGTAAAAGAAAAGTTAGAATGGACGATGAAACGTTGTATAAAATATAAAATACGTTACTACAGATTACGCGATAAGTGCTTGAAAGAACGGAAAAAAAACTTGATCTCGAGTCACAGGTGGAAAAAAAATTAAATGGTGAACAAGTATCGGATGGTACTAAAAAAAACTGGTATTTTCTAAGGCAATGAAGACGCAATCAGAGATTAACTTCAAAGAAAGAGTGAAATACAAGGATAAAAGACAGTTCGTGAAGTGTATATCTAGAAGTATCGTTATTATACAGATGTTTTAGTAACATGAAAAGTTTTGGATCTTATAAATTATTTTCTCCAATTGCACAACAATCATATAAAAAAGCTGTAATTACCAGGGAAATCAGGGGTACAATTCTATAGTTTTACCAAAAAGATGAAAGCAGTAAAGTAGCTCTAAGTAAAAAAAGATTCAAGCACTTTTCATAAAATAAAAAAACAAAAACGATTTCTCTACGGGACTCTAAAAAAACTATATAAGCAGTTTTGTCAAGAAAAAAAACGCTTTCAAATCTCATACACACTTTTTTGTTAGTATAGACCGTTTTGGGTATTAACTCCAAAATCCTCGCTAAGTGAGACCTACTGTCTTTGTATTACTCTCAAATATAAGACTTTTGGTAACAACAATGAAATTCCTTGGAATAATATCATGGGCAAATTCAGATGTTGTAATTAAAAGTGTATGTTGTAAACCAACAACACAACTATGTCTGGAAAAATTATGCCAACAGTGTAAATGGAAAACTCTAATTTTTTGTGATTTTGTTGGACAAGAACAGACTTCATATAAAAAATGGATCGTTAAAAAAGAAACATGTATTGTTAAGGGGAAAGAGAAAATATGCAAAAAGACTGATAAGAAAGAGTTCTCTTTTACAAAATGTTTAGCAATTCAGTTGAAAAGACAACTGACTATTATATACATCACATTTCTAGAATGAAACTTCAATACCAAGCAATGCATGATGTCAAATCGAATTTAGGCGAAAGGAATATTTTAATACACATGGATTTTTCAGACAATTACTAGTGTAAATGTTTCCGAGAAATACAGAGTGCTTATTTTGGCGTATCCAAATCTCAGATTTTCCTCCACACTGTAGTTTGGTATAGTAAGTGTGAAGACGGCGAACTACATTCACATTCTTTTTGCAGTGTCTTAAATAGTTTAAGATATGATCCAGTTGCTATTTTGGCACACCTTCACCTTAGATACTATACATTTTGTTAGCGACGGGCCTACTACTCAGTATAAGAATAAAAATATGTTTTATATATTTGAAATATTGTTTTTCGGCATACTTGAAGCATCGTATATGACTTGAAATTTTACAGAAAGTGGCCATGAGAAAGAGGTCTCAGATGGTGTATGGAGCTGTGTAAAAGAATAGCTAACTAGTTAGTAACTCAGGGAGTCGACATACCATTTATCGATAGTTTCATTTCATTACTAAGGCAAAACTGTCCATCCATAACTTTTAAAATAATAAAAGAAGATACTAATAAAAATTTAGATGTAATGATTCCTGTTAATCTTAAGCTTTTTAAAGGCATCATGAAAGCAAAACAAATTGTGTGGTCGTATGAGCATGAAAACCACGTACAAATTTGACGATTAAGTTGTCAAAGTTGCATACGTTCAAGCTTTTGTATTCCGTATTATTTGGGTAAAATACAGTGGTCTCCAACAGTTAACAGCAGTCGTTTGAGATATTCAGACGTTTATTTTGACGATTCTAAAGAGGTTGAAGCAACTACTTTAGTTTCAGCATCATTAGAAATGATAGAAACGAGTCAAGAGTTAAATGTCGAAGAGCCTGGTCAATTTGTTTTGGTAGAATATCCTTTGTATTCTCAAATATTTTACGTTGGTCAACTAACAAATTTCGACACCGAAGAAAACGTCAAGATTAATTTTATGAAACGAAATACCTCAAGTAAAGAGAATTATCTTTTCATTTGGCCGGAAGTTAAGGACGAAGATATAGTTGAAATAAAAGCGGTTCAAAGAAAGTTACCTGTGCCAAAGGCTATAAGAAGAAGACGCTTTCTACTTGGTGATCTTAATTTCAATCATACCAAGTTATAATTTTAGCTTAGGAATATTTCTTTTGGTATAAATCAGTTGGTACTGTCTTTATTAGATCAGTATTTTTTCATTCTATTCTATTTTATTTATTTATTTTTTGTTATTATTAAATCCCGAGTCAGATGTTATTTTTCTAAGCTTTAGCAATTTTATTATAGTTGGTTATATTGTCTTATAGTAGGTATTCTATTTGAAAATGTGCACAGAACTATGTAGAAATCATATCCGTGGACAGGGATCAACTCCATGGACGTTATATTTCCTTACTTCATTCTTTTTCATTTTTCCAAACTTATTTTTTATCATTTGGCTGAAATTGCCTATGTACTAGGCACCGACAGAAAATTCTAAATTAATGAATTCGGCATTCGCTTTCTTTATTTTTGTTTATATACCGAGAAAAAACTTATTCAGTTGGACCTATTTTATTTTGACCCTTAAAGACTAGTATACTTAAGGGTTACTTTTTTTACTAAAATTTTCGTAGTATGGACCACACCGTATGGACACAAGTTAAAACTCGATGGCCTAGAAGCAATACCTCGTATATCCATTTTTTTCAAAAATACCGATTTTTGCGCCAATATACTTAAGATAAATGAATGCCTATACTGACAATTCCTCGTATTTGTTTGACTAATACAAACGCTCGAATCAACTTGTGGCAATACCTCCACCAAAATATCTTAATGCTAAAAATGTCGATTTTTCTTAAATCTTGAACATTTTAGCATTTTGAACGTACGAGGTATTGATTCTAGGCCATCGAACTGTTTCATAATTAGTTGAAAAATTTATAAAACTAGGAAATCTTAAAAACATGAAACAGATATAATCGAAACTTAGCACAAAACGTGTTAAATTAATATTAGATTGTTTTTATTTTATTCATAAATACCAGAAATATATTTAGGTAAAGCATAAATAAACAGCTATTTCCGAATAAAGATCTTGATATTTTTTCTAATCCTATAACACGGTTATTCTTGGAGTTTGAAACTCAGCTGTTGAGAAAGTCAAGGTTATTAACATTAAATCAGTCCTTCTAATTTTATTTTGTTTTCCTTCTAAAGAAGAAAAATTCTATAAAATTGTTGGAAGAATCGAACTTAAAGAACACCGATACGCATAGTTCCCTAACGTGTATAAGTATATACACCAACGCTGGAGACCCGCGCGGTCGAACGCGGGGAATGCTTAATCGCACGGGAATTAAGACAAATGAAAATTTATAATTAAACACAATTCCCGCATCTTACAAAAATATTACATTTTCTTTTGAAATTTATCTTTGTTCATATACAAACAACAAGTAGATGGTCCTTAATGGAATGTAATGTAACAAATTCATTATTTAAAACGTTTTTAAGAAAGCTCAAACTTATGAATTCGTTTTGGTTCTTTTTTGTGTACGAACTGTATTTTACTGTATTGTACAAAAAATAAATTACAACCATCTGGAAAACGTTTGTAGTTAGTTTTTATAGGTACTACAATAATTTTGTTTGCGTTTTCAGTAAATTATTAATCAACTTTTATTGTTATTCAAATTAAAATATTAGTTGCCCTATTTTAAGTTATAATCAGAAATTATATTAAAACTGTTATTGGTTTTTACATATGAGATAATGACTAAAAAAATAGGAGCGAGAGTAGAAAAAAAACAGCGAGGTTAGAATGATTTCTTTGTATTATTTATTGGCTAGCGTTTCCTGTTTCGTTGCGCGCTATGATGCACTTTGAGATGATGACCTTGTAATCGAACCGCTGCAAACACAAATCTAATCTGTCATGTGATCTGTCAGTTGTAAAAATGGTCGTGAACGTCGTGAAAATTTATCAATTACCATTGTCCACTGTGCAGGATAGTTTCCGAAAAGTTATATTTAAATTAATGGTTTAATAACGATCTAGTGTAATACCACAGGTAACACGTACTAGTTAATGGAACGTTAATGGTGAGTAGAAAATCTCTTATATGCACAATTACATATTAATTTGACCTAATTTAACTATTTATTATTTATTTCAATTTAGTCGCGCTTTTACATTCACATTGTAATTATGTAGTTACTGCAGTTTCACTTATACTTGCTTAAAATCTCCTCTCGTGTGTAATATGTGATAAATAATATAAATTCTAATTTGTTTTAGAAATGTCTTCAATGTGCAAAGGGTTTTTGTTTGGCCATTGAACCAACACGACGGCACTTATACCAAATGCTACATTTTTCAAATTACAATTTAGTAGAATTAATAAGCCAAAATTGACCTTTCATAGAAGAAATCCATGTAGAATTAAATTGATTGGTATTTGCATAAAAAACCATATTACGGAAAGCCTGATCCCATTCGATTGTGCTGTTGGAGGGTGGAGAACGTTTTAACCCAGACAGCATCTGATGCAAATTTAAACAAATTGGTAGGTCAAAAAGTTTTCGTTAAACTTATTGTAATGCAAGGTTATTCATATTACAGATTATGCAATGGTTGGTTATCAGGACAATTTAATACAGGGTCGACATTATGACTATCCTCTTAACTATTTATTGTGTTAATTTTGTTTGGATCGAATGCCAGTACGGGTAGAAGCAAGTGTCCTAGTTGTGACAAATATGGTTTTCCTCACAACCTATTTTAGATAAAGTGAGTAACATTAACATTTTTTAAAATGATAGAGCAAATCTGAATGTTTTCTATAAAGTATCTTGATAAGTACAATTGTACTTTGTTGTACAAACAAGAATTCACTGTCGTCTTTTGTATTTGAGTAATATTTCACAGTTTAGTATCACATTTATCAGGATGCTATTGGGAATATTTGTTTTGGTTTTTTTTAATTGGAATAAAGCATTCTTATATTCTATTCTTCTCTTAGTTTTCTCAAATCAAATATTCAACCAGTTGTTTGTTACTCACACAGTTGAAATTTGGCAGACGTTCTTTTCAAACATTTTGAACGACATGAATTTTTAATTTATACTTATAGTAAGTATAAACAGCAAATTACCTAATCTAGGGTTAAATTCAGAAATTGTTAAAGGCAACCTTAGCTTGCACTGTTCCTAACATATTTAGTTTAGTTAGTATTTTACCTGTTAAAGAGATTAAGATTAAAGTAAAGGACCATTAGTTCAAAATTAGAATGAAAAAAGTTTAGTATGAAATGAGAGTTATGTCAATCTAACCCTATTAGGTTAGGTATGACAAATTTAGTTCATTTCGAAAAATGTTGGAGTTACGTTTTTGTATAGCAAGTTTGTATATGTAAAGTTTTACTTACAGGGGTTACCTAGGTGACTAAATATTTAGAAATTTATATGTTGGATCTTTGATATTGGAATTTTTAATTGGTTTGACTTAGTTTTTGCTCATTTCTTAATTTTTTGTTAAATGTATAAATCCATGCTTCAAATAAGACTAGAAACAATAAAATCTGCTTATTCAAAAATTACTATTTTTTGGGATATCTTTAGATGCAATAGAAACTTTTGCCTGTACATGATATTGTTATTTCGTTGACTCTATTTTGATAAATTTTGACTGATAAGATTTTAATTTACAGCTTCAAAACTTCTCGTCTAAAGCTTTTGTTGTTGCCAAGTCTTTGTTTAGGACATGGTACAAACATTCTTCTATTATACATCTGGAGAATTCCATTTCTAAACCTACAAAAAATAAAAGGAAACATCTGGTGAGTTCATTAATTTTTTGTATTAATCTTTTAATTAGTTTGAGTTTGTAGGTTCCAATTCTAGATACAAGTCACAGTACGATTGTTTATCAAAAACCAGGTGGTAAAGCACAACTCTACAACTCCTGTAAGACCAAAACCTAACCCATTAATTAATTAAACGTATGAAGACAATTTATTTATTTCATCACGTTAACAAATCTAAATTAAAAATCAATTACAATTTTAGAATAAGTAGTTCACGTCGTTTGTTTAAATTTAAGCTTTTATACATTTTCCAAAAATTAACGTTTATAGCCTTAAATTTGATGCTTAAGAACAGTCAGGTAGCTGTGTAATTATTGAACAATAGGTGTTAATAGTGTCCAGTGTGTCTTACAACTTACCTACCGGTTCTTAAGCTAAACTTTGTTTTTCGAGTACCTGGCCTGTACCTATTATTGTCAAAACTGCATGAAAAATTGTTTGATTTGTTAAAAAAGCTTTCTGATTCTTCTTTCTTCCGTTTTGTGATTACATAACGGGGTTAAGACGCCTTTGATTTCATCGCACGTTACAGCTTTTTTTCTTTCTGAACATACTTTATGTATGTACCTTTTAATCCTTTATTTTGCTTGAATCTAATGTATCATTTTTATTGTAGGTAAACTGGTTGCTTTACAATTGACCTGCAAGATATAGACGAACATCTAAACAAGAGCCTTTGTTGTAGTGTAGCATTTGTAGCATAGATAATGTAATATTTAAGTTATATAAATCATCCCATTTTATTCCCAAGAAGTTGTAAGGGTGATAAATATTTTGTTGATTTTGTTTGTTTTGTGAATTTAAACTGTACAAATTTGGATGAATAAATATATGTAAATAACAGATGAATTTGTTAACTTCTTGTTGATCATAAGTGAATTAATTCTAAAAAAAGCGTAGTTTCGTTTATAAGCTTTATTTGATCTACTTTGACGTATACTAGAAATTAAGGAATTTACATTAAAGTTGAAATGATGAGCGATAGTATTTTAATGTAGTTATCTTTACAATTGGGACATTCTTCTGTATAGACATGGAGTAAATACTACATCAACCAAAAAGTAAACAATTAATTGAAGATATATTTTATTTGTGTTTATGTATGTCTTAATTCAATTTAAACTCATTATTATATTAGCTAATTAAAATGTGTTGCAGCACCTATGATTTATTAAATTTTAATAATTAAAGTTATTAATAGTTTTAAGTAATTTTCAAATGGTGGTACCTATTCTAACTCATGATTATATTGGTTAATTATCATTATATGTGTTAGCAAAGTAACGACTTGCTTATATTTGTGAACGCCATATCTCATACTCAGTTTATTCACCATTTGTACTGTGACTACAGTAATAACTGATTCAATTATCCTGTATGGTGCTTTTGTTAGTTTAGAGCAGTATATAATACACATAACAACTATTAATTATCTATTACATTACATATATACATTTTAAGAGGACTCAAATATATGACAGCTTTTACTAACGTTTTAGATTCGCACATTTTTTTCAATATCTCGAAATAAGAAAGCTTTTCACTTTTGCTTAGTAATTTTGATAAATTTGAGTAATTGCAATTATTTATATATAATAATTATCTATTATAAACAATTAATTAATTGTTTATAACAAGTTCAATTATTTGCACGGTATTACTGCGCCTCAGTTTCCACACACTGCCGCATGGTGTTGATGTGGTGAATTCCTACTATATCACGGCGTAATAATGCCTGTTCTACAAACATATATATATATATATATATATATATATATATATATATATATATATATATATATATATGTATGTAGCTTCTCTAGCTGTTCGTGACCAAAAGTGTTCAACACTTGCAAGAATCTTGGCGTTGTCAAAGTCAATTACATGGCACACTGGTAGAAGTACTCGGCAGCAGCGAATTAACAGAATTAAACATCCGCCCTATTCCAATTCTTTTTTTAGCCTTATTTTAACATATCACTCTGCTACCGCAGATTTCCAACCTCCATGATTTTTAATTATCACTATTCTTTACATTTACTGGTGCAAGTGCAATGCGCTTGATCGTCTAAAACAGTGTCCGGTATAGCATTCAGGGTTGTCTAGCTTAAGTAAGCAACGTTGGTGCAAGTCGTAAATTTAAATATTTTTGTTATAACTTAATCCATTGTATCTCGCTAATTACAAACATTCTTGGTGAATGATTTTTTGTTTTAGAAATATAAACAATAGCGATTCCATCTCTAATTTTCACATCATCAATAGTCATGTTTAACAATTTATTTTTACGGCATGCACTAACAAATCCTATTAATAGCATAACCTAAAAATGTATACTACTGCACAATAGTAGTTTACGTAACAAGAGTCGAAAGTAAGAAATAGCATAACGAACGTTAATGCGACGCGAGGCCGCACGGCCGAGCGTTGCATGTGAGTGAGTTATGCTATGATTCTTTCGACGAGAGTAATGTACATTATTTTTTGTGTTGCCTTTTATAAAATCACATTTTTTTTTAAATAAAAAAAAATTAACAGAAATATAATGTTGGTACTACATTTATTACTAATTCTGTCACATTTGACATTAACTTTAGCATCGTTTTTCTTCAATTTTAACTGAATTTAAAGATTTGTAAAATGATTTTTCCACCTGTCGCATACTCGTTCTATTATATTAATTGACTTTGAACACTTAATTTTATGTGGATTCCTAGTTTTCATTTTGCCACCCTAGAGCTTTTTTCGTTCATTACGTAACTACACTAACGAACGAATATTGACGTTTGCGATGTTGGCAACACAAAAAAGATTTTACATATGAGAATTAGAATCATCTTGATTACCAAATAAGGTAAGTCATCTGCTTCTTGTATCAAACAAACTATTTCCGAACTGTCAAATATTTGATTTTTTAGGTTAATAACGGCTGTTGTTTTAGGAATTATTGCAACTTTGCAAACTTTAAAAGGTTTTTATCCACATTTAAGCAAGCACGCAACATCCGATAAGACGCCCATAATGTGGATGATTTCTTCGTTTTGCTCATTTCATCGTAATACGCTGGCAATACATTTTTGCTAATAGTTTTAACACACTTTTTCAGGCACTTAAATTGAACAAGCAAAGTAGAAAAATAATATATTAGACACGTTTAATAAAAGGAGTTGTAGCACTTGTTTTATTAGATCACTCGATGCTACAATAAGCCCTCTTATTAAACTTGTATAATAATATACTATTATATGTTATATTGTTTAATGAAATAATGTGACAATTAAAATGATTTATGTTTAAAATGTTTAAAAAAACGTGCACGTTACAAATTTAAAATAAATCAATTTAATTTATCTTCAGACAGCGATCTGTTATTAAATGATCAAATTAATTTACATCCGTTAAAACTTAAATACAAGTAATTTTAACTTTACCAAAACACGATACCAAATTTATCTAGCGTTAGGATTTAACATTTTGCATTATAGTTACTTTAAAGAAATTCAATATTTTAATAAAATTTTACAATTTGTTATCATACCATAATTTAAGAAATTTGGATAAGATTCAACTTAGGCATTAACAGTTTGTTCGTTTATTTGTCATGTTGTAAAACTTTACTCTTCAAGGTGTTAATTAGTTTATTATATTGTTCGTTGTTTGTTAATTAGGTAATTTTATATTATCACTATAATTTGTAATGAGTATTTTTTCAGTCTGAAGATGACCTAAAGAAAATTAATAGAGTCGAAACATGTCACTTCTGTAAATACATGATTAATGGCTGATTGACGAAGTATTGTTTTATTTATCTATAATTTAATTTATGTTTTATCTAAAGTGTTTATTTAATGAACATTATAGATACTTGATTCACACGACTTAAAAAATGAATTTAACTACTCTAGTACGATCCAATCGTGACACGTCGTAAAAAAATTACTAACTGAGGAGACATTTTTTATCAGAGAATCAGCATGTGATTTGACAGTAAAAAACAGTCTACGACTGAGTCTAAAAACTGAAGATATTTTAGAATCTGATTATTATTTGCTAAATAAATCTTAAACATCATAGCTTAACGAACGCTAATGCGACGGCCGAGCGTTGCATGTGAGTGAGTTATGCTATGACATTTTCGACAAAAATAACGTACATTATGTTTTGTGCTGCTTTTTGTAAAATTATATTTTTTGTTGCAAAAATTTAAAAAAACACCGGAAATATAATGTTGGTACTACATTTATTACTAAATCTGTCAAATTAGACATTTAATTTAATTTTTTTTTCAATTCTAACTGAGTTTCAAGAGTTTTTAAATGACTTTTTATACTTGTCGCATACTCGTTCTAATATAATAATCAACTTTGAACACTTATTTCAATTTGGATTTCTAGGTTTTATTTTTCTACACTAAAGATTTTTTGCCCATTACGTAACTACACTAACGAACGAATATTCTTGTTTGCGATGTTCGCAGCACAAAATACTATTAAATATATCTATCAAATAATTAACAAATGTTGAGTTAAAATTTAGTTTTACTAAAGTTAAATATTTTTTGTAATTACTAATATTAAAAGGTTTTTGTAGCTTAATAATTTAATGCAATTGATAAAGTCTGTGTACACAAATATAATATGCGGTTTTGTAATAGTTGAAATAATGCATAACTGTATAATTTCGCATTTAAAACTTTGAAATTTTAAGTCTCATGTAACAATTTAGCTATTATTTGTTTATTTATTACTATTTTTATCTGTCAAACTTTGACGGAACAACTTATAAAATTTCTTTCTAAAACCTTAAGATAACTTTATTAGTCTCAAAAGAAAATTTGATTATTCCTTAAGAAATCATTTTGGAAGATCAAACATAAAAACTTTTGTTCCATTAAATTCAATCTCTTTTGCGCTCGTTAGAAAGTTTTGTTTAAATTAAGAACGGGTTGAGGTATAATAACCATTGGATTTCCTATAAATTTGCTTTTATACAAGGTTAACTTTTTGAATTATAAATTGTGTTTAAAACTAACATTAAAAGAAAATTTGTGTTATAAGAGTAGAATGTAAATCTTGGGTACAAAGTATAAATATTTTTTTATTAAAATTTTAGTCTTAGCAAATATTTTTTAATACTTAACATTATTTGAACTTGTTTTTAGTGTTTAATTTTATAAAAGCAACTATTTATACAGCATAATAACATCCAATTAAAAATACTTATGTTGATTTTTTTACCTCAGTAATACAAAAATTTATAATGTAAACTGCTAATTTAAACTAAGCTGGTTATTTTAATGGGTTTAAAAAATATTTATTAATTTTACAGAAAAACTGATATAATTTTATCAGGCGTTGAATTATAAGAAACCGTAACAAACTTTGGCTAGCCCGTAATATAGAAATCAGCTTTATTTTAAGCATAAAACACTGATAAAGTACCTTACAAAAACACTACAAGTACATGTTAAACTTTATTAGTCAAGTCCAAACACAAAAGTAAAGTTTTTATTGACAGTAATTGATAAATTGATTAATCTAACCTTCAGTTGCGGGAAATATAAACGTATCTACGTGAATATACAAGTTTCCCTTTGCATAAAAAGAACTCATTGTGGACGTTTCTTTTTGCCAACCCGTTTGTTACGGGATGAGCTGGTGCTATAAATTTTTGTTTAAAACTATTTGGTTTGCAATGATTTTTAAAATAATCGCATGTAAAGTTATCTGAAAGAAAACTATAAAAAAAGGAAACTTTCTAGAAAGTTGATGACACTGTTTGAGTTAAAAGTTTGTTTTATTGGTTTTATTTTTATTTAAGGTAATTTTATGTTACCCAAATTAAAAACCTTAAAATGAATCAGCGCCGGTGTAATCAATGTAAACGCGGTCCTAATTATACTCAAAAATATCTCACTAGTGAACTAAGGTTTTTGCTAAAATGTTTTTACATTTTGATTAGGATGCACATAAGTTTACAATGCGTTTGATGCGTGTCGATGTACTTTTATTTACAATGCCGTAAGGTTGTTTCATCTTTATTTGTTGAATCCAGTTTTTAAGGCATTTTTGGTTGCAGACACTTTCGAATGACTATTTTATTTTTTTAAATAATATTATTATATAGTCGCTTAAAGTTGAAGTTAATTAAAATTTTTAATTAGTATTATTTAACTCAATATTTGTTTCAATTTTTTTCCGAATTACTTCCGCTGTTAATTCGACGATTGATATAAGAAAACTTGGTTGTGACAAATTAAATTTATTGTTCTATCTATGTGTATAGATTGATCTTGTAATAACCAAAACCTGCTAAAAATGATGCGTAATTTAGTATCCTAAAGGCAGTCATCTTTGGTAATATTGTTTTTCTATGAAATATTCTAGTCAACCAAAGATTTTCTAACATTAAAATAAATCGAGGTCTTAGCAAGAAATTGTAGAAGTAGTATACGCCAAAAACTATTGACAGCACTTTTCTACCTAATTAAGAATAAATGTTGCGCAGACTAGCGTCGTCGTCTGTTGCAAAAATTACTGGATATTTTTGGATAGAAGGTACCAATAATCTGTCACTTAACATTTCCAACACTGAAAACGTAATTGCAAACATACTATATATGGCAAAAAACGTAAATTATGTGCAATACTTCTCAAAAATCTACAAAATTGATTTTTATTTGTAGGTTTTGGCATATCAACCACAGATTTACTTTAGCTAGTAAATTTCAAATCCGATTTTGTTTTACAACAGGTTCTAAAAAATTTTTGGTTTGTAACTTAACTTTGCATTTTTTTAAGTTAAAGTTTGATTGTAAATTCTAAAACAATGCCAAACCTCTTTTAATAATATTAGAAAAAATATTTTCTGTGTTGATTCTTCTGCTTCTGTGTTCTGCTTTTTTTGTGCTGTGCTTATGTGATTTTTATGTTTGACTTGTACTTTTATTTTACCTAGTAAACGGAAAATATTTTTAGTATAGAAACAGAAATAGTATATTGTATAATAATTAAGGAATTGTTGTCATTGCTAACGAAGTCGAATATTTGCAGCCGAGCCGAAAATAAGACTGGCAATTCATACTAGTTGGTAATACACATTCCTTACGAATTATATAGTATATCACTCAAGAAAATCACCAAAAACAACCGTGATAGTTCAAAAAAACACTTATCTACTATTACAATCTAATGTGGACTGTTTCATTGTTATTTATATGTTTAAATACCATTAATAATGTAAAATTCAAGATTAGTAATTAGTCTAGTACAGTTCTAACAAAACAGCAACTTTATAATAGTGCATATGTAGTTTCCTCTTAAGACTGAAAACATATAGAAAATTTTTGTAAAAACAAACCATTTACTTAACTATTTCAAAATAGGTAATACATTTTTATTGGTTCGTGTAGACAATTTGCAAATAGATTTTATACGACTTTACTATTTGTCGTACATTGTTAATAACAGGTTTGATAATAACGTTTGGTCGCCCTGTTTTCTTTCTTCTTCTAACAATTTTTGTCTTCATAAAACCGTCAATAACAATTTTTATATGCTCCAAATAAACAAGATAGGAAGTCTTATATCATATAAATGTAAGCTAACACAATACCGTTGTAAAGTTATTTTTTTCATACTTACGTTTTCTGATAATAATATAACACTTTAAAAAAAAATAATTTTACAAAATTATCTACCAGTGCAAGAAATTTTATTTAATGCTGTTTTACAAACGCAATTTGTTTATTAAACAAATTAGTTTGATTTTAAAAATGTAAATTATTTGAAGTTCGCGCTTAACTAAATGTAAATATTACTAAATTAAATATATTTCAGATATGTATAACCAAAGCTTTAAGTAATAATGTTTATAAACAAATTGACTAATCTTAGCAAAAAAAATATCAATTTATTTTTGTTTTATAAATAACAACTAAGAACTACGTTTAAATCAATTCAATTAGACTAATGACAACTGTCATAATCACTAGCTTGATTTTTAATTTAAAATTAATATCTTCAATTTTAAATTTGATTTAGTAACAGGTATAAAAGTCATAATAATTTTAGTAATAGAAAAAAATGTATGCATACCACGGTTGAGATGTTTATTATAACCTGCACGACTATAATCTATCGCTTAGGTTATAATCACACACTTCTCAGCTTTACTTACTCTTGAGTAATTGCTTGTAGACAATTATTAGAAATTAAAGAATACAATTAAACCATCTACCGAAAACTATACGTAAAATAGCGTTTATAAAAATGTTATTTTGGCATTTTTAAACTATTTTATTTTAAACCAAATATAATTCTAAAAATACTCTTGCTTTTAATGAAAAAACGTAGTATAGTAATGACGTCAAATAAAAATTTATTGTTATTAAATTCTAAAGAATATGATATGTTCAAACATATATTACGCAAAAATTGAAGGAAAACTTTACACTCCGTAAACAGCGCAGGATCACACGGTGTACCTTAAAGATATGTGACAATTCAAACTGCTGTTTGCTTAACTTATTTTTTTCCGCACAAATTTAAATCTAATTTGTTTTCTTCTGTGCGTGTGACTGTTCTACGTTACAAATGTAACCACGTTTGTTATTTAAGTATTTCATAAGGTGTAATTCTTGAATAAAATACTTTTAATTTTTGTAGTTTGATTGTATTTCAGTCATCAAAATACATTAATTTAATATTGAATGTAAGATATTAAAATTATTATAAGACTACAGTATTGTTGGTATTAGAAAAAAACGTATATGTTTCAAATATTTCACAATTTGATTAATTGCCTATCGATTATTATTTAACATGTATTTTATTTAAAAATAGTTTTAGATTTTTGATGTTTTTGTATTTATACTAAATTGTTTTTATAAAAACTAGGTTTATATATAAAATAGTAGGTACTTATTTTAAAAAACGTAAAAGTTAATTACGAATAATAATAACATAATTTGTTTTATTAAGTATTTAAATATTATAAAAACAAAATATAAAATAACCTTTAATAAACACAAAAAAATTTAAATATCTCAACAATTAAACATCTAAAAAATACAAAGTTTATATTAAACTAAACAATAAATACTTAAAAAACTTCTAGTTTTCATTATTTCTGTTTATTAATTTGCATTTTGATCAAAACTGACAACATGAGACACTCATAGTTACTTAGTAATGAAATATGTTTTATGAAAAGTGTACTCATGTTATTGTGCATAAAATTTGGTGTCGGATTAGATGTTAGAATTAGGAAAATTGTTACATCAAATTTTATTTTAGAAAATTTATAAGAAATGTTTGATTGTTATCGTACACTACTGTGTGTTCAAATAATTGTGGTATCACTAAAAATTAGATTAATTCATCGATTATATTTTGTAAATCAAAAAATTGATTAACCGTTATCAATAACTTTAGTGCTTGTTGAACATTTCAATTGTTTAACTCTAGTTTCCTACCAGTAAATTTCGATAATGTCTATATATTATAATGTTTGTAATACCAACATATTGTATTTTTGGTTTTATAAACCTAATTGACAAGTAGTCTTTATTTGATTTAAAAAGACGCTTAAATTTAAAAGTACTGCGTTTTTTAAATAGTTATATGCAAGAATAATATAACACGTAGGTGCTTGCTTTACAAAGTAAGCACAAAAGCATAAGGAATCAAAACAACTTACTAAATTAATTACATTTTATACCGTTATCTTTTACCCATGGGCAATATTTTATTAATTTTTACAAAAAAAAAACGAAAACTTGTTGAAACACTATTTTTAATTACACAATTTAATGTGAACCTTAGGTATCTAAATTTTATTCTGAAAGCGTTATTGTATTCTTCATTGATTAGTATCGTAAAATACAGTATAATAAGAATTAATTTTTTATTTAATATTTTATGTAAAACGCAATTTCTTATTCTTAGTTTTTTCTTAATAATTAGTATTTGTTTTAATGCTATTACTTGTGGTTATGTGTATGTATTTCTATTAATTAATTGTAGTGCTTTTTAGTTTTACTGTTTTTTAATGTAATTTTTGTTACATTTCTATAAAAACGATTGCTATACGAACAACCGTGTTTATTTCTTATAACCAACATACCGATGCTGTTCATTTAATGTTTAAATGTAGAACTCTTTGAAACAGTAATGTGATTTTTAAGAAAATGTATACTTTTTACATGAACAACTGGACGTAGGGTTCTTTACGTGTTAGAAAACCGTCTGACATATTTGTATACGCAACCAAACAAGAAAATAAAAACTATTGTAGGTATATTCAAAATAGATTAAAAATCTAAACACTTTTTTCTACATGACATTGAAATGCATGTCGGATATAGCTAATTTTATATATGTATATTAAGGCTATATTACATAAATTTATTTAAACATAATTTATACACGGTTTTTATAAATTGTATATAAACGTATTTTTACAAAAAAACGCAATGATTTAAAACAAATTTTCTATTCTAATGAGATTTCGACAAATTTCAAACACAAGCATCATCTGTTAAATTTTGGCATTTATCTAACTAGTTTGACTTTCTTGTTTTATTTAGTGTAACCTTTGCTTTTTTGTGATTTTTTGTTGTCTTCTGATTAGTTTTTGTGGTTTTTTGTTTTTCTTTTGTTAACTCATAAAGACTTTTACATTTAATGAATATGCTGCCGTTATGTACCTGATGCACTGTTTTTGTAAAGGAAATGCTAACGCGGCAGCAACATATTACGATAAAATTTTTAGTATCACAATCATAAATTCGATTCAAGCAGATAGCAATTTTTTCGGCGCATTCTTTGGAGCCATGGATCTATGTTTTCCAAAGATGGTGTATTTAATACTCATAATATTTACCATTGGGCAGATGAAAATTTGTATGAATTCATAGAATATGGTCACCAAAAAAAATTTTCTATTAACGTTGTCTGAGCATATTTAACTAGCAAATTTTTTTAATGCCAATCAGTACCTTAATGTATTGGAACGAGTTATTGACGAAATACCGTTGAACATACGCCATAACATGCTTTACATGTACAATGAAGTTTATGTTTACTTTGCTTGTAATGTAAGATGATGGTTGCATAAACATTTTTCAAATTTATAGATTGGTCGCAATAGTCCTATCATATAGCCTACAAGATCTTCCGATATCAATGCCATAGACTTTTTACTTTATGGTTTCATTAATATACTTTTGATGTCTGAGACTTTAACATTTATTTTTACTGCAATGTTTTTGTTCTTAAGATAGGAAAATATTATTGTTTTTAGATTGTTGAGAATATTTAATTTCAGTAATTTTTTTAGTCCATATAGCCAGACCTTGTCAAAGGCTTGATCCACATCAAAGAAAACAGCTGTTACGTATTGTTTGTTTTCAAATCCGGTTTCTATAGTTTTAACTATACTCTAGCAGTTGTAAAGTTTCTTATTGCACCGTCGAATTTATCAGGTGATTTCAATTTGGGTAAATGTTATGGATAGTCATTCAATTCCAAATAGACCTACTATTTAAAATTTTTCCTGATTTATTGCACCATTTATTATTCGAAGAGTTTGTACTTTTGTCTATAGTGTTGTTGTAAATGTTATAAGTAGTATCAGGTAGTTAGTATCAAGCTCATCTCTGACCTATTAATGGATTTCCGTTAGAAACCTTTTTTGGAAGACCATATCTAGAATGTCCGGCTGGTGATCTCTGCAATTTGGATAGTAAGTGTAGTTAGGTAGAGTTAAGATTAGGAATCCTAACTCCGCAAAAAGTTGCTTAAGTTTAACCCTTTCTGGGATGTTTATACATACTAATTAATATATGGTTTTGGTTATTAAGCGATAGTTTAATATTGATAGTTTCTATATTTAGTGTAATTAGGGTATTGGGTAGGATACTGCACTTCCTGCTGTTTTTTCTTATATTCGATTTTTTTGTGCACTTGGTAGCCTCATATTTTGAGATTATCTTGTGGTAAAAGATGCGTTTTGTTACACCCGTTTTATACCGTTAGAGTTTCAAAGTTTCTTAATTTTTTTATTGTTTTTGCTTTATTATAGACCATTGAAGAAAAGAAGAAGGAGCGTGTTTATGATGAGTAGAGTTAGTTAGTCAATTAAGATTTTGATTAAGTTGCTAGGTTTTGTATTGTTGCTGTGCTGTCAAACAACATGTATTGGGTGTTTTGTGACTTATATTTGAAGAATTATTATGTTGCACTAGAGTTTGTGATAGATTTAACGGAGAGTTCTATGCATTTTCTGTTAATAGGCGTCCATTATAGTTAGGTCTTTAATGTTTGTTTCTGGAGTAACTTTAGGTGATGTTTGCAACCGCGGTAGCGTGCTACATGGTTTTCCCTGCAATTTGCGCAAGTGGGTAGTTTTTTGATTTTATAATATTCCAGTAATTTTTCTTTAATTTTTCTGTTTTGCTAAATTTATATTTATTGAATTTGCATTGCAGAATATAGTGACCTCACCTGTTATTTGTTCGTAGACAGAGATTAGGTCTTTTTAATTAATATTGCTTTGCAAATAGATAGGTGTTTTTTTAAATGTTGGTACTGTTTTTGGTTTGTCTTTAATAGCATCGGTTTGATTGTTGGTTAATTCATTCTCTAAACGTGGTGGGAATGGTACTTATTTTGTAATCATTGTGGTGGTCTCTACAGAACCGTAGCGTTTCTAAACTTCGTTTGGCAGAGGTGGTAAAGTCTCATGTTTATTTAACGTTTGAATTTTTATTGACGAGTCGTTATCGATAGAAGAATAATCTATTTTAATGTAAATGTACTGTAGGCTGCGGTTTATTTGGTTTAGTAGAACGTTTATAACGTAGGCACTTTTACTTTTGGCTGTGGTACTCATGTGTTGGTGTTAACAAAGTCGTTTTCAAGTGGTTCTTGGAGACATACGATGCAGAATATAAAAATTTAACAATAGGATTTTTAATTTAGAATTGAACCAAAAATTTTACAGCGTGCAAGTTTTTCGTCAATTTATACACACTCTGTATATCTCAGGACTGTATTCTATACAACCAAATTTGCAAATCATAGTTCAAAACCTATAGTCTTAATGTTAATACAATTAAAAATGTCTGTTGTAGAAGTATAAACTCTTGCAATCTAAAAAAATGAAATATGTGTTTCCTTTGCCAATTATTCACTACTGTAATAATGCACATATTAAAAATTAATTTTGCATGTCGATGAATGTATCTATTTTATTAGATAGAAAAACGGGTATTAAGTAAAGATGCTCTACATTTAATGCCCAATAATGGTACATGTTGAAATAAAAACAAATTTCACAAATATAAAGGAATGTTGCAAAAAAACTTTTTTAAATAGATAATAGTCTTAAGGAGGTTAAAAATTTCTTTATAATGATATCAAACCGTTTTTACTATCATAACCATTCTAATTGCAACAATTTTTTTAAATTATTTTTTTGTGTTCTAATAATTCTATACATCAAAATAAGAACAGCAGTTTTAAAAATAAAATAAAATATAGTTGTCAATTAGTTTTCACGGCATTGTTTGAACCAGATAAATTACTTTTTCTACGACTAACAGACAATACGATACATTGTACGTTTAATGGCGATTAGGCAACGTTGTGCATTGTGATTGTCTAATTTCATTTTCGTACAGGTCAAAGCCATTTTCGTACAGGTCAAACTTATTAACGTACAGGATAACAAGATTATAAGAACATAATTTAGAAGACTAGAAATATTCCCTGCATCACAAATTATAAAATTTGAAAACAAAATCATTGAGGGTTATGTAAAAGGTATTTCATTAGTTTTATAGCATAAAAAGTGTGGTAAATAAATTACATATTTTAGGTTATATTCGTAAACGTTGACATTTAGTGACTTTCTTCTAATGAAATGTAAATATATTTTAGAAGTTTAAGGTTGTCGCGTTGCACCGGCGCTCAGTTGTGCAGTTGGCGGGCGTGAGTCAATTTAACAAAAAAATTTGTCAAATAAAAAATTAATTTTAATGACTATACATATAGAATAAAAATGATTACATTGACTTTTAACATATTATTAATTCCTAATATTAATAACAAAAATATTAATTTGCTCTAGCATAAAAAATAAAAACTTAACAAAAACTAAGGGCGCCACAAATTTTCCGCAGTTATAGTCCTTGTAACCCGTTGGCGAAAATTTGAAAATCAACAAGTTAACTCTTATTTCTTAATCACAAACTTGTAATTATTGCAGATCGGTATATTTGCATTTATATATATATAAATAGGTTTCAAACAAAACGTAATAAAATTTATATCAAAAAGTCACTTATCTGAACTGCTTGAACCTTATGCCTGGCCATAGAAGATATCTTGCATTTTATGTAATTTAGGTCACATCCAATTGTAATGATTTTCCATCCCAAAAAACTACACAAAAGTATTTTGTCGAAGATTTCTTTTGCCTTAATTATAGTTCTTGCTGGGAAGTTGTGTTTCGTTAACTTAATCTTTCTTTTAATCACAACACAACCAAATGTTATCACCACGTTTTTATATTTATAAATTCGTAGGTTGAGTGTCACTATAAAATTACTTAAGTCCAATTGAAACATGAACTAATATTTTTGCGCTAATTAAAATTCGTAAAATTACGTTTATTAGCACTCCCAAAATTTGAGACCGTGTCCCCAAAAAATTAACAACGTCCTTTCTCTCTGACGTTTACGCGCCATTCCCTTTCCAAAAATTCCTTTTATATCATTTGCTATCGCGCCTTATCGACCACGGCCTTTTACAAATATTCTAAAGTGCATTTTAACATTTATATTTAATATATACGAGGGAGTACAAGAAAGTTAATTTGGAACGTTACACTGCCCCCTTCCCCAGATAAAAAATAGCATGAACATGATTATTTTTTTTTTTATATATATAGGAAGCCGCAACCAACATAAAAACATTAGAGACACACATACATCAATTCGTTGCCACATTCAACAACATTCATCAATCTATCATTCGCTCAGGTTTGCTTCTCCAAAATAAGGTTTTAAATCTTGAACATGCCATATTCCTACGTCTTGTTTATCTTCGTTTTCTAATTTGTAACACAGGGGAGAACATACTTTTGTCACAATACACAATATGTATTTTGGCGCCAGTTTTGCTGCAAATTTATCTGCTGCAGAAGATAACACAAAGTTTCTTTTCCAAACTAAGTCCCCCACTTGAAAACGTAAGTTACTTTTTCTAACATTATATCGCCGGGCATTAGTCTCATAGGCTTTACTGAGTTTTAGGCGTATACTTTGAAATAGTTCGTTAAGATCTGAAAATTTCTCTACATATTTTGTGCGCTCATTAGGAGTCAATTTTAAAACTTCATTTCCGAGATTTCCATAAAAATCTCCTACAATCGGTATCTCTCTTCCAAAGACTATCTGATTAGGAGTTGCTGATGTGACTTCATGAACCGCTGAGCGAATCGCATAGCCGATCTTATATATGTTAAGATCCCATGTACGATGATCTGATTGATCTAAGTAACATCTTATTGCAGTTCCTATAACTCTGTTAGTCCGTTCTGTAAAATTTACTTGCGGGTGATAAAGTGCATTATACCAGATCTTTTGTATATGGTATTCTCGAAACAAATTCGTAATAGCCTTAGACTTAAATTGCGTACCATTGTCTATCATTATGATCTGTGGAACTCCAAATACCAAAAACACATCATTTTCCAAAAATTTGCAAATTTCGATAGCGCTTGCTTTCCTCATAGGTTTTAAAAGAACAAATTTGCTAAACCAGTCTGTTAAAACAAGTAACCAACGATTACCAGATTTTGACCTAGGTAAGGGTCCTATTAGATCCGTTGAAACAATTTCAAATGGGAACTCCACTTTCTTCTCTTTGCGCATCAAACCGCACCTAGATGTGTTAGAAGCTTTTTGAGAATTACAGACTTTACAATGTTTTACATACCGCAGAATATCAGCCTTCATTTTAGGCCAATAAAATTGAGTTACTGTTCGTTTCCACGTTTTAAAGAAACCAAAATGTCCTGATGTAACGCAATCATGACAATCTTGTAGCACATTTTTTCGTAAGGGTTTTGGTACTACTATCTTCCATTGCGAGACATTTAATGGTTTATGCCGTACAAGTAACAGTTTCATAAGACGACCTTGATCGTCTACTGTCCAATCCGGAAATTTAGCAGCGTCTTTAAGAACTTTACTTCGTTGCTTTACGTACCAATTATCTAATTCATCTTCTACTATCTTTAACTCTTCAACTTTAGGGATTCGTGACAATGCGTCCGCAACCACCATATTTTTTCCTTTGCGATGAAGTAAACTAAAATCGTACTGAGAAAGTTTTAACGCCCATCGCGCAACTCTTCCGGTTTGATCTTTTACTCGTTGCAACCACAACAAACTGTAGTGATCTGTAATAACAGTAAAATGAACACCTTCAATAAAGGGTCGAAACTTCTCTATTGCAAAAATTACAGCAAGGCACTCTCTTTCTGTTACTGTATAATTTTTTTCTGCGCTGCTGAGAGACCTGCTTGCAAAAGCAATTGCATGCTCTCCATCCTCAAATTCCTGGGTTAGGACTGCACCTAATCCAACATTGCTTGCATCGCTTTGAATAACGAACGGTCTATTAAAGTCTGGAGATACTAAGGTAGGCGCTTCAACTAAAGCTTTTTTAATAGATTTAAAAGCCAATTCAGCTTCTGTGTTCCAATCAACAACTTGCTTCTTTCGTCGGCCTTTTAGTAAGGCATTGATCGGCGCCATTAAGGTAGCAAAATTATGAATAAAACGTCTGTACCAAGAGCAGAGACCAATAAAACGTTTAATTTCAGTTGCAGTATGAGGAATAGGAAAATTAACCATCGACAACACCTTGTCAGGGTCGGTTTTAATACCAGTAGAATCTACAACAAATCCCAAATATTTCAACTCTGGTTTGCAAAACTCACATTTATTGACGTTCACTGTTAGACCAGCACTGCTTAATTTATTATAGACTACCTCAAGTATATGTATATGTTCTTCAAACGTTTTACTAATGACCACTATATCGTCAAGATAGACAAAAACATACGGTTCCATGTCCGGTCCGAAAATTTTATCCATAAGTCGCTGTTGGGTTTGAGCCGCGTTATGCAACCCAAAAGGTAAAACTTTAAAATGAAATAAACCTCTTCCTAAAACTGCAAATGCCGTTTTTTCTTTAGACTCTTCTGTTAAGGGGATTTGCCAAAAACTGCTTTTTAAATCTATGCTACTTATAAATTTTGCATCCCGTAATTTAGATAATATAGTATCTAATCTAGGTAGAGGATACGAGTCTCTCTTTGTCACTGAATTGAGAGCACGCCCATCAAAACAAAATCTTACTTCTCCAGAATTTTTCTTAACCAGCAGCACTGGAGAACACCATGCACTTTCTGAAGGTTCTATGACCCCTAACTCTAACATCTTATCGATTTCCTTGTTCATGATAGTTTGCATATACGGCGAAAAATTGTATGGTCTTTGACGAATAGGATCGGCACTTCCTGTTTCTATATTATGTACATACAGATGAGTTTTTCCAAGTCTTTTGTTACCTAGATTTGTAAACATTTCTTTGATTTTACTTAAACAATAATTTTGTTCTTCTGTAAAGCATTTTTGTTGATCAACTTTGTCAGTTACTATCTCATTTAAAACAAAACGATTACTAGCAAAATTTATTTCCATTTTCGCTAACCTTAAAAAATCAATCCCTAGAATTAAATTTTTCTTAAGACCAGGAACTACTAAAAATTTATTCCTAATTTCTTTATTGTTTACCACTATTGGCAGCCAAACTACACCAGTGACATCCTGCGTAGTTCCATCTGCAATTTTGACAAACTTAGTACCAGAAGAATAAAAAGTTAAACCGCAATCAGAAAATAGCTTAATGCCTGAACCACCAAGAATCGAACAGTTTGCACCAGTATCAATCAAAACCTTCATGTGATGCTCAAAAATAGAAATTTCTAAATAAGGGCGATCATCAGCTCCACTAACTGCTAACATTGGACTAACATTATTACCACACATAAAATTTCGGACATGAGACAACCACAAATTCCAATCTAAATTGTTATAGTAGTTACACTTTCTAGTCTGAATATTTACAACGGAATGACGTCGACTAGCAGAAGTATTCCAAAAAACTAGTTTTTTGAACGACAAGAACATGTTGAAGAAATTTGTCCCTTTCGGCCACACCTAAAGCAAAATTTACCGCTTTTCTTAGTAGAACAATATGCAAACTTATGACCGGAATTGCCGCAATTCCAGCAGATGCCCGGAAAAGAAGAAAGATTGTGTTTTTTAAGTTCTGGTTTTTCCAACTTTTCTAACATAGTGTCGTTTTTCTCTATAACACACAATCTCGACTGCCTATAATCACTAGAACTTACTTCTAATTTCCTGCATAAAGCAGATAAGTGTTCAACTGAATTTATTTCAGTTAACGCTAAATGAGCTACGTAGTGAGGTAACAGATTCTTTTTAATATTTTGTACACGTACTCCTTCATCAGGAATTGATGACAATTTCTGAAAAAGATTGATCATTGAAGTAATGTATATTCCTACTTTTTCGTTTTTCTTCTGGTGTCTTGTACGAATTTCTTCCCACACTACATCATCCATGTCAGGGGGCAAAAATTCTTCTTTTAAGGTTTTTACTAAACAATCCCAATTTTTTAAACCTTCTCTTTTAGCTCTAAACCAACCTAAAGCGGGTCCTGTAAAAGGTCTACTGCAGAAAGAAATAAATCCTCTTTTCTTACTCCACGAGCTAGACGCAACTCTTCAAGTCTCATCAAAAATTCATACAACTCATTTGGTGAAGAATCACCTTTAAAAGTAACACCCCATTTGCAAACAGGTAATGTGCGAAAAGTTTTAGAACTTGAAGGACAATTGGCTTCTGTCGAATGTAAAGGACCAGTTCTTATCGGAGAACCCAACTCTTCGCCTATATCGTCTTCTTGACTCCCTTCGCTGTCAGAACTATCGCTATGTTGTGTGAAAAGATCTCTTCTTGTACTTTCATGAGTTAAAGAAAATGACATCGCTTTTAATAATCTTTTTACAGTTTGTTCCATTTTTACTTCGAGTTTAAGACATTGATTACCGTACTTTGTTTTGATTTCTTTTTCAAGTTGCTCGCTTTCGGTTTTATTCTCTTTTGTAATAGAAATTCTATCGATTCTTCCCCTTAAATGTGCCAACCTTGTTCTCATACGTGTTTCTGATATTTTGGAATTTTTTCCAGGATATTGGTTGATATTTTCTGCAAGTTCGTTTAACGACTCTTTTATTTCGACTCCATCTGAATCGTCTGTATATTCATCCTTACTTAAACAAAGTGGTTTCTTTTCTAGCAGCATTTTTCTTAAAATTATCCTAAGTTCCGTCACAGACAAATCATCTACATCTACAAACCCTCTCAACCGCAACTCATACAACACTTCAAACCTTTTAAGTAAACTAGGATTAAAGTTGTCCATTATAGCTTCCTAATTATGCGATTAAAGAATTAAATTTTTTTTTTTGAGCAGTAGAACAAATAAAAATGAAATTATATCTAAACCACCACCGCAATTTATTATAAAGCCTTAAAATGCACTCTAGAACGAATTCTTCAATTCAAATATAATTAAATAAATAATTAATCAAATCATGATACCCAACTTAAAAATTTACCAAACTGCAAAAAAATTAAACTCTATTAAACAATAATCGAATTTTTAACAAAAAAGATTACTTCGAATCATAACTTCCATTATAGAAACATACGTTGATAAATTCAAATCGCGTTGTGCAGTTCTAAGATATGGTGTATTTAAATGATAATTTTAAAATGCACTATACTATTAATGGCATAACTAAAATTATGAATTTTTTTTTTTTATAATAAACGGAAACTTGTGTATATATATATATATAAATATATCTGTATTTTTCATTAAATATAAAAAGTAATTAGTATTACATATGCCCTACGTTGGGCGCCATTTTCTTGTCGCGTTGCACCGGCGCTCAGTTGTGCAGTTGGCGGGCGTGAGTCAATTTAACAAAAAAATTTGTCAAATAAAAAATTAATTTTAATGACTATACATATAGAATAAAAATGATTACATTGACTTTTAACATATTATTAATTCCTAATATTAATAACAAAAATATTAATTTGCTCTAGCATAAAAAATAAAAACTTAACAAAAACTAAGGGCGCCACAAATTTTCCGCAGTTATAGTCCTTGTAACCCGTTGGCGAAAATTTGAAAATCAACAAGTTAACTCTTATTTCTTAATCACAAACTTGTAATTATTGCAGATCGGTATATTTGCATTTATATATATATAAATAGGTTTCAAACAAAACGTAATAAAATTTATATCAAAAAGTCACTTATCTGAACTGCTTGAACCTTATGCCTGGCCATAGAAGATATCTTGCATTTTATGTAATTTAGGTCACATCCAATTGTAATGATTTTCCATCCCAAAAAACTACACAAAAGTATTTTGTCGAAGATTTCTTTTGCCTTAATTATAGTTCTTGCTGGGAAGTTGTGTTTCGTTAACTTAATCTTTCTTTTAATCACAACACAACCAAATGTTATCACCACGTTTTTATATTTATAAATTCGTAGGTTGAGCGTCACTATAAAATTACTTAAGTCCAATTGAAACATGAACTAATATTTTCGCGCTAATTAAAATCCGTAAAATTACGTTTATTAGCACTCCCAAAATTTGAGACCGTGTCCCCAAAAAATTAACAACGTCCTTTCTCTCTGACGTTTACGCGCCATTCCCTTTCCAAAAATTCCTTTTATATCATTTGCTATCGCGCCTTATCGACCACGGCCTTTTACAAATATTCTAAAGTGCATTTTAACATTTATATTTAATATATACGAGGGAGTACAAGAAAGTTAATTTGGAACGTTACAAGGTAATTGGAATAAGTAAAAATTTCTAATTTGCAAACTAACTACTTATTTTCTTGCAATGTTTTCTTTTGATAGGAAGGAAATGTTAACAGTAATTTATCGAACTTTTGCTTTTGCAGTGTTATAAACAGAATAAACAATCCAATTCTTAAAATAAAATTACTCATTTTACTCAAATTAACTTAAAGAAGTTAGTATTTATTAGAAAATTTATCAGTTTTTTAAACTGCATGATAATTCAGAAGTAACCAATTATCTTTTGGCGTTCATCGATGGTTGCAAGATACCAAAATGTTTCTTTCGTGCATGCCTGATATCTGTTTGTGATTATTTATTTTTATATTAATGCAGTTTTTATAAGGATTTATGTATAATTTCACCACATATTATAATCTTATAAAAATAATTCATTCGCACATTGTCGCTACCTTGTTAAAAATTTAATCACAAACACTTTGGACTTACGTGAATAACACTTTGGACTTACGTGAATAAATAACACAACATAAATGTAATCAATTGTTACAAGACTAATGCAAACCACTGGTTTATACATTGAAAAAATTATATATTTAGATGTAATTATAAGCAAAAGCACTGAATCAATTTTTTCCTTTTACCTACAATGTGTTTTGTTAACAATTTATTTCTTATATTTAAACTAATTTTTCAGTAAAGATTATTACAGCATATTTGATTCATTAGAATAATTAACTATCTTGTATTTTCTAAAAGGATTTTTTTTTAAATTCTTTAACTACGATGATCTTATTACCTTCTTAGTTCGGAAAGCTTCATTCTTCAGAATAACACCTATTAATTACAAATTATCTTTAAACATTCACAAATCTACCTTATTTGCTTTGTAAGTCACATCCACATGTTATTCGGTTGAAGCTTCTAGGAAAAACTGTCACATCAACATTTTTCAGAATTTGACGACATTGTTAACGATTCAGGCTTCGACATGAATAGATTTCTTTAATTTACTGGCTGCAAAAGCAAAATCTTGTAACTGAATCATTAGTACTTTTTAAACTTCAGCTTATTCATATTAGGTTATGCTTCAAATTAATGCATTAAAAAAAATTCAAATACTAAATGAATTGAAGTTAACTAAAATTGCATGTATTCAAAGAAAGTAAATAACACTCACCATTTCTTTAACTAGAGATGAGTAAAAAACAAGAATTAAATAATAGTAACAGATAACTAATAGTATAAACGCTGTCAAGTTGACATAAAATACAAGTTTTGACATAAGTTTTTAATTGTCAGTTTTGATATTACCAATACAAATTTTTAAACTAGTTTATTTATTTTCTGCGTTATTTTTTTTTTCGTAAAATTTTGCTTAACTTTGATTACTAATTAAATATAGAGTCGTAGAAAAAGTATAGTGTATAATTCGTAAGGAATGTGCATTACCAACCATTCCTTACTCATTATACAAAATACTAGTTCATTACAGTAAAAGTTCTCAATAACGGACAGTATTGTGGTAAGTAATATTGTTCGTTATAGAAATGTGTCCACTAAAGAGAGAGTTAAATTTAATTGCGTAAAACTATATTTTGAATAAAAACTATTTACACTTGTAGATTACATTGCTATTTTTTCAGCGGTAAAAACTTTATCATTACTGAATACAGCACGTAAACTACAACTTAAAAATGCATTTTACTTGAATACCAAAAATAAACAAATTTATTTAAGTAAACATCTATTGAAATAGGTATTCCTCCACTGAACCAAATGTCGGCATGAATACAATAAAAAAGTACGTTAAATTAATATTTTTATAAAAATTTGTCTAAAAACGTGTTTATTATATTAACAAAATACTAATCATGACATTATCAAACAATAACTCAACGATCGAATTATTGAATATTATTAAGAAGTTTATTAATTTTGTTTATTAATGCAATAACTTTTGTTATTGATTTTGACTTAATTAACTGAAGAATTAGATAAATTGTTATCCTGATTAGAATTCTACGTACATTCAGTAGAATCTTTTACAATAGTAACAGTAATTATTATAGTTTTGGAATTTTTAAGAAATTTACTTTTATACATACACTACGGAAATAGCACCTACGTAAGACAATCGCAAAATGTTGCTGTGGTTTTACCTACTGTTTATTTACTCTCATTTTTGCTGCTGCTTGCTTAAGGTTTTTGTACGCATAAATAATGCTATTTACTGAAATCATGACTTATTAGTTATCAAACATGAAGTATGGCACTTGAGTACCACTTTTTTTAAAAATAAGACTTTCTTGGTTGACCTTAATTGATGATAAGAACTGTAATATTACCAACTGTATCTCTAGTAAACAATTTATTTTCTATTAGGATTAGGTACATGTCGACAAAGCATTTGACAAAATATGTACTGTTGTATTTTTCATTGTGAAAAAGAAAGTGTTGATAAAAGTTCAAAACATGATAGACTCACGAAGAAAATTTAAATCAAAGACATATATTATTTTGTAGCAAATGTCTTAAAAAGTTGATAAACATGTATTTACTGTCATTTAAATAGATGCATATTTCTTTTAATTTTTGTAATGTTCTCACTTGTGTACAAGATCAGTGGTTGAATATTTCGCTGGTAGCAAATATGATCGTCGATTTCTTGAACACACATACCAATAAAAACAAATGATTTTTTAAAATCTTTATTTGCGTATTTTTCTTTTCTGTGATCTAATCGTTTAATACAATTTCTAAGTGGGTAGCAAATACCCATGCAAAGATCACATTATGATAGCATCTCGATTATCTGCAAGCAACATTTTATAATAGACAAACGTTGCTTTTTTAAATTACGTATTTACTTACAGGCAGCTGTTTTTTCTAACTTTATTTAACAGGCCTCGAATGTTTTTATCTTTAATAATATTATTGTTAAAAAAAACAAAACAATGAGGTCAAAGCAAGTCGACCACTTATCCAGAAGACAATTTCCGGTATAAAAAATTATGCTGAAATTTATGTCAATGAAAAAATACACCATGTTAAACAGAAAATCATGTGAAACAGTACTTTTAAATTACCATACGGGTTACTATGTCTTCCATAGTATGGCCATTTTTTAAAAATTTTTGTTGTATTGCGTAATTTTTTGATTTCCGCTAGACGATAATGACCACAAGTCTTCCATCGTTTATTAAATTCTTCTACAGATAAATTGTCAAACTTTAATGTTTGCATACAACTTTCTGCATTAACCTCTAGAGTAAAAAAACATAAAAGTATTTACTTAATAATTACAATATTTTTGCTATGTATACTGTTTACATAAAATCGAGCCATGTATAAGCTTAGTTTTTCCAACTTCTTTGACTTTTGGATTAATATGTTGTCCAACAGCAGTTCTGAAAAAAACTTCAAATTGAAAAATTTATTGTACAGCGTGCCTCTTTTTTCCGTTCGATAATATTCTTAAAATATACGTATTTATTATTACACTATTCACAAAAAAATTGTATAAATTTTAAAGTTATTCGTTGGGAAACCTTTTTAAATTTTTTTGTTCCAGCCGGTAACTTGTAGCGAATGTCATTAGTAAACTCTTTTCCTCAAAATATTGGGCTATTGTTGTTATTAATGAATTTCTTTGTTCCTCCTAAAATAATTTTAGTAAAGAAATCAGTTTTCCATAAAAAAATTGAAGTGTGTGTGTGTGTGTGTGTGTGCGAGCGTGTGTGTTTAAAATCGGGGCATCTTATAAAATCTTGTCGGTCTCACAATTGTAAAGAATGTGATGGAAAGCACAATACCGTTTTAAATTTTAGAAATAATCCTAATGTCAATTAAGGAAATTCAAAAGATAATTTAAATAAATCATAAAATTGTAGACAAACAATCAACAATTTGTGTACATTCTCAAACAGCACAAGATATTCTTTTATCGACCGCAATGATCGACGTGTTTGACTCTAATGGTAAGCGTTGTACATGCCGAGCACTATTAGATTCCGGTTCACAATCAAGTTTTATATCACAAAAATATGTGCAAAGAAATTAATACGATTAACTTAAGTTAAAATAGCAGTTATAAAAATTAGACAAAATAATCAAACCTTATTAAAAAATGTGACGTTGTAGTCGTTGTAGTCTTGTTGAATCATTACCAATTAGATCTTTTCATAAAAACAATAAACTGTTATACTTAGTTCCTTAATTTTACAAATATTTGATCCAGTTGGTCTTTTAGCACCGTGTACCGTTATTAATAAAATCATGCTAAAAAATTATTGTCTTCTAAATTAGCTTGGTAAGAACTACTTTCTTGCAAGAAACAACAACAATGGTCACTTTTTCAATTTTAATTACATTTACTAAACTCCTAAAAAATATCACGTATACTCTTTAAACAACGATCTATCAAATTACATGGATTTTACAATGCATCTATATATGCTTATAGTGCATGCATTTACATTAGATCAATAACAAGTGATAATATACACTAAAGATATCAATTCTTTTAACCTTCAATTTGATAGCTATCACTTATGGCGTGACTCTTATATTGTATTAGGCTGGAGACGCACTTTAACTAATATTTTACAAACACTGCTTAGCAATTCAGTTGCCAAAATTCAAAGTGCTGCACATGTAAAAAAGTTCATGTTTAAATAAAAACAGAACAAATTTAGTGACTTGGTTTGTCTTTTTTATGCACTCATTTTTCATTTTAAGCACATAATATAACCTTTTGGGAAATACTTGCCAAGCTTAGAAAAATATCTAAATGTCATCTAAATATCAAGATTGATGCATTATTTGATACGTATTTATTCTTCAATACACTGATTTGAGTTGTAGCATATTGTAAACAAGTAGATTTAAGAAAAAACAACGGAAAACCTTTTAATCGTATTGTAGGTTTAGCTCCTTTTATTGATAGCAGAGGTATATTGCGGGTTGATTACAAAATTTAAATTTTAATACATATAAACAACATCTTATGCTTTTATCAAGTAAGTATAAACTTTGCATACTCATACACACAACGCAACAAATTTTATTGAAGCACATTTTTATCTGCACCCGTTTAAAAAAAACAGCATATTGTTTGGCATTTGATTTTGTCTTGTTTATTTCATTTTGGTAGATTATGAAAAGCTGAAGTAAAATCCGCTAAACATCATTTAAAACGTGTTGTGTTTTTTACAAATTACCATTTAAATAATTTTATACACTTGTTATAGAGACAGAATGTATTTTAAGTTGTAGAACAGTTTGTTTATCTCCAGATATAAATGACTCACATGCATTAATATCCGCAAATTTTTTTATTTGAAAAACGATAAGATCGTTACCTCACTAAACACTTATAAAAAAAAAGTAACCTATTGACACGGTTTCAATACACGAAAAAACTCCAATGGAATTTTTGGAAAAGATAAACCAAAGAGTACGTGTCAGAAGTTCAACAGCACTGCAAGTAGAAACAGAACCAACACAGTATGCAATTACATATAACAGTCTTTTAAAAGAAAACAATCTACCACCGTGCAAATGGCAATATTGTTTGCGTTGTGTTAATCGAAACTCAAAACGGTGTAATTAAACGTTTCGTTTGTAAAATGTGTCCATTACCAATAAGTGACTAGTTTGATACAGATACCAAAAATTATAAAAAATAGTGTAGATACTAAGTAGTGTCATAATAGTTACGTAAGGCATTACCTTCTAAGATGGGCAGCATGTTAAGAGATATTTATGTTAAAAATTATTTAAATGCAAAAACAGACCATGTTGCAAAGATTGCATTCGAGGATTGACAAACAATTAATGCTGACTAGTATACATCAACTTGTTTGCCGGAAATTATTGCTGACACAACACGACAAACTATCGAGCTTTTGATCAATAAAGAAATTCAATTTTTGACTCATTCCTCATATTTACCCGATTTACCGTTTAATGACTTTTTCTGATTCCGATACACTAAAAATAAATAAATAAATGCGTAAAATGTGTTTTTTTTATCGTTTTTAAAAGTTTATTTTAAAAGAAAATATTTTGAACACAAACATAATTTGCGTTTTATTTTATATTTTTCGAAAACTTTAGCAGTGCTCTCGTACTACCGATAATTTCTGGTATAAAAAATATATGTTCTCAAAAAGTAGTATTATTATTAAATATAATAAAAGTAATATATTGAGAATGAGCAGTTCACAATTTTACATTAAAAAATTTTCTTTTTTTGTAAATTAATATATATTTTTTTTTAATTTCACATATTTTATACAAGTTATCATTGTAAGAAAATTTAAAAAATACAACCCTAACTTTACATTACAACTATATTGATATTAAAAATAAAACAATGAATAAATTTGATTTAAAAAAAACCTAACCTTAGATATAAATAACAAAATATTTTATTTCCGTTCAACGCAATCTTACTGGTTATACATGTACGACATTAATGTTGAGCCTGGTATTTAAAACTACAAATACTTACTTTAAATGGCAGAGAAAATATTAATCTTGGTTTAACTTTGTAAAAAACGCTGTTGTCAATTTTTTTATTTGTGTATAAATAAAACGGTTTCTATTACATTGTTATCAAAATTAAATAACATAAAAATAGTAAATGTACAATTGTGGAAATATTCTCCAAAAATAAAAAATGCTTAAATATCTTAAATTTTATAAAAATTTAGCGTTATTGAGGGTTTAAATACTAACACATTATTGTCTCTTAACATGAGACGAGTAACGTATATATAGGACATTAAACCGGTACAATCGTTACAAACATAATAGTTTTTTTCTTAAAACAACGCTCTGCGCCCAAGCCAAAAAATGGGTAGCGTTCAACAAACGTTTTTGTTGCTTTTGGTACATACATAAGTAACGCAGTTTTTAATTATCTGTTTTTAACTAAAATGTAAATAACGTTTAAATATTTTTACAAAATTTTATTTCTTAGCTGTAAATTGTGATTACAAAACTTAATTAATAATAATAAATGTAATATTATGTAAACATTAGGTAACAATTTTATTACTATTTTTAAGATTAGGGCAGAATTAGACTTAGTACATACATAATCTCTTATGTACTTATGCAATAATATATTTTATTTTCATAGTAAATTTATAGTACCAATTGACTATAAAGCTTATATAATTTCACACAATAATACAAATAACCTAATAGATATTGACTAATAATATATCGAGCTAAAAGCAAAACAAGCATATGGAAACTAAACACAGCATAAAAGAATTAACGCTACTTAACTAACTTTATTAAGAGCAATATAACGAACAGAAACACACAAATTATGTTTAACGATTGTTTACTACACAAACTTTTCTTCCTAATTTAGTTTTATTTTCAAAATAATTTATAGAATAATATTTTTGGTATACTACTGTTAAAGACAAGCAATATTTTTATTAATAAATATTGTTTTTACAACTTGTAAAAAAAATTAGTATTAACTTCAAACCTTTTGATAATTTTCAACTCTAAATACATATCGACTAAAATTAATAATACAATTAAATAATTTTTAACTCAAAGCCTTCTCCACACGTATAAAACTTTAAGACTTTCAGTTAAAATAATTTAATTGTATATATACTACATTAATTTGAGTTATGGATTAGTTTAACGATATATAGAATTTATAATAATGGAGTTTTTCACGTGTACACGTTTTTAGCGATTTTTGCATTGATTAATAATGAGTGTAATAAATTAATAGCGCAGGTTTCCACGGCCGGAATCTATACTAACATTAGAATCTCTTCCGGGTTTGGAATGTGTCAAAGTTGCAACCGAAGCTGCCAACGTTTCGCCCACTTTCGTAAGGGGCTTCATCAGGGCGTGAGATAAATCCCAAAACTCAAACAAGCAATCGAAATCTAACTAAGAACTTCTCAAAAGTTAGGTTATCCACTTGTAAAACAAGCCATAACCTAAACTATGAAAAGGTAAGAAAAAAAACGATAACCTGAAAAAGCAAACGAAAATCTAACAAAGAACCACTACCGAGTTAGGTAATCAACTTGTGAACCAAGCCAGATTCTAAACTCCGTAGAAGTGACTTAAGAAGAAATAGTCTCACGCCCTGATGAAGCCCCTTACGAAAGTGGGCGAAACGTTGGCAGCTTCGGTTGCAACTATGACACGGTCCAAACCCGGAAGACATTCTAATGTTAGTATAGTGTAATAAATTGTTACGCACATAAACACAGCTTAATTAGGTTTATAATTATTATACAAATTAACTTACGATAGCACAAGTAAATTTAGTTTTTAGAGATATATTGATACTAACACTTTTTAATAATATAATAGGTATTATAAAAAGCAATTACACTGGCCGACACGATTTTTATTATTACTTCTTTATGTATTAGCAATTGGCATTGTTTAAAACATAAAAACTGTACATATATTATCACGTCAGATTTATAAAATAATATTTTATCAAACTAAGATTAACTTAAAATTTAAAATTAATAAAGTATTGTTAAATCTTAAGCATATTCGCGGCTGTTCCGTGAAAACCAGCGATTACTACAAAAAACATGACGTCACAGAAAAAAAAGTATTTTAATAAATTAGTCATTGCGGAAGATAATAAAATGAAAATTTATAAAATCGATACGTGAAGATATTAACGTTGCAGCCAGCGGAGTGATTTATTTTTTTAATTACTTGTTTGCGCAGTCTGGCAAGGGGCAAAGAAAATGTCAGTGAACTATCATTTTAAGAAGTTTGAAACAGTGATTCAAAAACTGTGTTATGTGTGATTTTTAAAAATAAAAAAGCGTAAAGGTTCTCCGGATAGTTAGATTTGTGTATTATATGTTACAAATTGTTAACGAAAAGTTTTAAACAAATTAATTCAAAGATGTTACGAACAATATTTTAATTTCAAAGTTAGAAATTAAGACATAACAAAAGTAGTAAATATAAGCTGTATTTTGTGTTGTCAAATTAAATCAGTGAAACGAAAACACATATGCTTTTGATATTATGCTACAAAAGTCGATGATTTTTGCGTAAACGTAGGTCCTAGTCTCTCCGTGAGAGCCAAAACAAGAAGTAGAACTTGGCCTTTGTCGTATTGTCGTTTGTGAACCCATACAAACTGACGTTTTGTTAAGTGTCAGTGAAGGAAAAAGTGGCGGTATTTATATCATTAGCGATAAGCGTAATTAACGGACATTAAATTTTTGTTATCGCTTGACCGTTATTACGCGGAGTAATAGTTTGTGTCCTTTTCAAGAAGATTGATTTTTGTATTTGAGGGTGTAATACTGGTAGCAAATAAAAGACTAGGACCAAGTTTAAAAAGTCTGGGTGTTTAATTACGACGCGGTCTAAACCAAAAGTCGTTTATAATCGAAAAAGAGGAAGATTTCATCAATATATTTAAAAAATGTAAAAACGATATTATGGTGGGTGAAATCTAGTCATAATGAGAGTTAATTGCTAGTTATTCATTAAAGAAAGCAACAGTCAATAAAAAAAAAGAAATAACTTTATTCATGTAACACTTTGATCTGTCAGTAATTTTTCCTTGTGTAGAGTTAATTGTATTAAACATTCCAGTAATTGATATGTCAAAGTTTTTGTACTTATTGTACTTGTGCTTAAAAGCGTCGTTTTTTGATTATGTTTTTAATTGAAGCTTGTAAGAATTATACATCCATTTTTACAACAATTATTTAAAAAAGGTTTGAAATTGTCCGCTTACGTATTTTTTATCATTAAAACAACATAAAAAATTAACATATAAAATTTTATTTATTATTGCAATTTATGCATAGTACATTCAACAACGATTTTTAAACATAGTCATTCTTTTGCACTCATTTATATCTATTTTAGAAAAACGACTACCATAAAATGTTAGTTGCTTTATTAGTAATTTTAATAATTCCGACATCGTATCTTATACATTTGTTCAATCCTGCTCTTGAAATACGGTGTTTTATCCTTAGATACGCAGCTAGAAACCCACCCACTCAAAATGTTGCTATGGAAACGGGTGGGTGAAAGTGTGAAGTAAAAATTTTTCACCCACCACTCAATTTAATATTACTGACAACGCAAATTGACTATGGTGATTTTATATTATTATATAAACAGATATTTGAAACAGACTTATAAAATAGAAAGAATAAGATTTATCAAAAAATATTTGAATTAACCAAACCAAAACATATCTAACAATATTAGCACCAGTAACAACAAAAAAGCGAGGTTTGTAATTTTTGGTTTTTGGTACACTAATAACTAATATGGATCTTTTATCATCAATGTCAGATGTTCTGAGATTGACTAGCTCATCACAACAAAGAGCGCCCATAAAACCCATTACCATTACCATGTTCATAAGCAAGTATTTCTCATCGGGAGCTTTATTTATAAATTGCTCCTCATCTTTTGGGTCAAACGTCTTTGCCTTCTTAGTTTGATACCCTTTAGATTTGCTTTTCAAAATCGTACTTCGTTCTTCACTCGTACTGTAATATACTATTATTAAGATAATTATTTGATTTTGATACATTAATATAAATGTTTAAAAACGTATTAAAATATTATGTGTATCGAAAAACAAATTAACTTCAAAATTTTAATTCATTTTATTTCATATTAAAAAGTTAAATAATTTATGTTACAAATTTAAATCCGTAAATATGACTAACCCAAAAATAATTACTATACAAAAACTTTTAAAAGTTTTGTAGAAAATACAAGAGTATGAGTACTGAATCTAGCATTTTTTTAACATTTAATCTAAGTTATCACTATATTGAATTTTCTAACTTTTCGTTTTATTGTAGTTTAAAAATTAATATTAGTAACATTTAGTGATGGCAGTCTATAAAAAAAATGTGATTAAAAACTACAAAAAAATAGTGTACTATTTCTTATGATAGAAAAACATTTATTTATAAGTTTTTTTGATATTGGTATTACGTGAAAAAAATGTTAAGTTGTAACATCAACAATGTGTTTGCTTGGTAATCAGTAAAGAAGAGGGCGGGTTATATTAAAAATAAAATTTTGTAAATATTTGAATACATCAAAAATGTAAAATAAATGTAAAAATTGGTAATGGGCAATAAACAAACAAAAAAATTGCGTAAAATTGGCCTTTACACGTAGTCCAGTTTACACACTATTATTACCTACATTTCAGACACTAATTCCTAGAAACAAAAGAAAACTGATTAGTAAACAAGTAATTAATAAAGAACATAAATAAAACAAAATGCATAAACAACATATTTACTTGAACCATGTATAAAAACATTATATATCTTTCTTAAAACAAAAATAAAGGTAACATTGTCAAATTGCAACATATTTCGTATATTATAAATAAACAATCTAATATTGAAAGACAATGTTTTAATTATGAATAAATCTTTTATTTTGTATTTACGGTTAGAAAACGTGCAAAAGCGTGATAACTAGCAAACAAGACAGCGTATTTTAAGCTTTAACATTCTAAAAATCGTAAATTGCTATTCTTTCTTGGATCCGTGTTGTATCGAAAAGACAAATATAATTTAAATTTAATCGTTAAAAAATAATTTTTTTTATAATTAAGTTTTTATAAACAAAGTCAATTTACAATTTTAAATTGTTTGAATATTATCATTGCTATTAATATTTATAAAATGTAAAAGTATGGTTGTAACTTGTATCTATCGAAAACATTTTGTAAAAAAACAAACCTTAAATAAAATTAAGTGTTTAACAATTCGCAGTCCTATACTTATGCATTCTTAGAAGTACAGTAAAGTGTTTTTCCACTGCTAAAGAGCCTCAAAAGAAAGAAACCGCCGTCCATTGGTTCACTATTGTAACATTTTTATATTTGCATTGAAATTGTTAAATTACAATGTTTATACGTTGTGTCTTTAGCTGGTGGTTTATTCAAAAATTATATAACTTATGCAGGTATAAAATCAGTTTTCAACGTTTCCATCTCTATAACCACTTACTATTATTCTTTATAATAATTATAATTTGTTATAGATAAACATAAATGGTTATTGATAAAAACAATTGAATAATTTTTACAATTAATTGTATATACGTTTTAACGTTTGTTTAATCGCATATTATATGTATTATAATATGTTAATACATTTTAATTAAAAGGCAAAGAACAGATACAATAACATAAGTGCTTTCCTTTAAACTAAACTGTTAATTTAGGTAAGTGCATACATATATATCTAATATTATAGAATATATCTTATAAATGACAATATTAATTTATCAGGCACTTAATTGTATTTAATAAATATGTTTATAAGCAATTGGAATAACTTTAATGAAACAAAACATTTGGTAATTGAATAACAAATAGTATCACTTAAAAGGGTTGAATGATTAATGCCGCTTTATATTGCATGAAACACGCTTAAAACTAATCAACAAGAAGTTATTCGCATCACAATCAATTATTAAGCTAAAGGATTTGTAGAAAACATGAAATTACTTTTAAAACACTTGATCACATCCGATTACATGGTAATTGGAACGAAATCGAATAGGATTTAATAGGATATGTTTCAATTGAATTCTATAGATTTATTTATTATTGCATTTATTGCCACAGCAACTAAAATATACTACAAAGATCTACTTTACACAAACAAAAATGTTGATTAAGAAAAAATTTTTTGTTTAATAAAGAAAAACATAAGCGTGTGTTGACTCAATAGCTCCTTTTTAAATAAATAACAATAATAAACTGTTGTATAAAATACAACGAATTGTTATCACAGTATAAGTTATCATAAAATTTTAAACATATATATTATGCGGTTATATAAAAGATTAGAACTGTACTATTCAAACTTGTAAAATGTAGGTGTTCTCTTTTACTTCAATAATTACGAACATTTTAAAAATATATCAAACAGTTTTAAAAAGTGTTTCTTAAAGGTTTTTAAATGCCAAGCCAAAATTGAACTGTAAATAGACACAATTTTTTGTAATAAATTGATTGTTGCTATTTACTATAAACATAATTTTTGTCTAATCTTTAGTTAAAACATTATGCTAATTACATATTAACTAAAAATTTTAGAGTTGCTGTTAAATCGAATTATTGAGAAACGATAATTAATGTTTTAACATTACATGTTGACGATTAACATGTTAGTATTTTTTTTAAATTAAATATTTGGTTTACATGTTTAACAAATATGTAGAATGTAAAATTTTAAATTACAGTACATATATAGGACACTGAAAACAACAAAACTTTTTAAAATTAAATTTTACTTTAATTTAATTACATAAAACTTTTTAATATTTCATTTTTTACAAACAACGTAAACAGTACTTGCCGGTTTTTATTACGCAAATAATCGTTTTTTAAAATTTAAATTAGAACATTAGTTTTATAATTTTACTAATCAAACTTTTTAATTTTATTTGTGGAGTTTTTTGTTGGTATTAATTTATACCGTACAATAATAGTACAACATGCAATTACATTAAAAAAATTAAATTAAATAAATGAGTTTGGAAGGTATTAATCAGATGATTGCTATTACTTGTGAATTAAAATTTATTTTAGTATACATAAGCTATAAGCTTTCAAATTCTTTTTTTTTTGGTAATTCATTTTTATTCTTATTCTTAAAATTTTTTGAAGATATATCAGGTAATAAATACAGATGCAAGTTTTAGATTGTTTATAAATTAATTTTAAAAAGTTTTAAATGCAACGCAAAAAATTTTTGTAATCAAGTTTATTATTGCTACATATTTATTAGTTGTAACATTATGTTAATTACATGTTAAATACAGATTTCAAGGCTAAATCAAATCACTAACAGAAAATAATTAATGTCTTAAAATTAAATGTTGACGATTAACAGCTTCATATTTTTTTAAATTTTAATGTGTTGAAGAGAGTTAATTAAATAAAAAACACCGCATGACATATTGTTAACACATATCAACCTCGATTTTTTTATATGTGTTTCTTCTTGTTTTCTATATTTTTTACTAATTAATGAATGTAATTTGATTATATACTTTTATTGAAATTTAATACATTCTTAAAATTAACAAAATATCAATTAAATAAAAATAATTTTTTTACATTTACATGCTGTGATACATGTTTGCTTTCTGGTTTTCTGCACATTTACAAACCGCTCACATTTATAATACAAAATTACCATTACTATTTCTACATCTAAGAACCATATCTTCTTTAGTTAGTTTTTTTCCCGGCTGAAGAAATTTTTTTTTCTTTAGTTTAGATGACCAATATCTATGATACGGTATACCTATGGTCACCTATGAATATTTTTTTGCGTCAAATATTTTTGTTTTGTTTGGTCGGTTCCATCAACTGCTCCTTTTGTACTATTGTAATGCAAAAAATATCTGGTTTATAGTTTGTGTCTTTGTTATTAACTTTGTTATTTTCATGTTTTGTTAAAAACAGAATAACAGCATTATTTTTTTAGAAACATGTAACACTAAAGTACAATGTCTTGCAAAAGCAACAATTGAGGAGTGTTGTGTTTTTGTTAATGTCAAAAAGTAATTCTTGCGGTATGAATGTTTTATTTGTTCGCAGTGTCTCACATAATGTCCGATTTTTGTTCTACAATTAATCAGCGAGGTAAATACTTATAAAAAGGTTGTCAGTAGTTATTCCATATTCCTGACTTAGGTGATCAGTAAGTTTAAGAAGAACCCGTTCACTTTGTCCTTTATCTGGTCTATTGCTTTTTTGCCTACAACAAGCAAAAAATGATAGAAAATATAATAATGCGATTTAAAATATACAGTTTCTCTAATTACACTTGCATGTTGACGGTGTAGTTGTACTTGCAATCCGCCAATGCTTATATTTCTTTATCTTACTGGCTTGTTTTTCATGTAGATATAAAATAAAGCTTTTTTCTGCAAAATTAAACAAGTTGTTCATCAACGCACATATGAGAACTAGAATTTAATGCTTTTTTGCAATTTGATACCAACTTATTAATAATTTCTTTTATAGGTGCGAGTTTGTCTACTTACTTTTTTCAACTCTTGTCTCAAAATTATCAAATCTAAAAAATTTAATAAAAAACTGATATTTATTTTTTGTAAGAGTAGTTAGTATTATAGAGCTCGAGTGTTCATTAACCCTAGATTACTCGCGCTATGGTCTTTTAGACCGACCGTTCATATGATTCCTTATAATTGTCGAATCGCGCATGACTGCACCCCACCTTTTCATGACAATTCTTAAAACAGTTAAACGCTTAGTATCCCGCAGTCGTATGCATTCTGGCTTTGCGTTTAGTTGCAAATTTTACCTTTCGGTCGATTCGACCGTAGGCGCGAGTGTTAACGTTAGTAAAAAAATTCTGTTGATTCCAGCGTAAACGTGATCATTAGCAATACTTCTCCTGTATGTTTATTCTTTAACATCCATGTAGTTTTGTGAAGTTATTTTTGTTGTGTTTTTAGAATGGCTTACTACGAGAAAGAGCAAGCTCGCTTGCAAGCATTGCATGATGAAATTAACCGTGAAGAAGAATTAATTGGTGGAGAGGCTGAAGATAGTGAACAAGACAATGTGTCCGAAAGTAACCATAGTACTACTACTGAGCAATCCGATGACGATTATGTAAGTGGAGCTGAAAAGGACTCTGATGTCGTTGAGGCTGAAGAACGTAGTTTTACTGATGATGAATTTGAGGAAAGTGACACTTTAGCTTGTGATATTCCCTTGACACACAGAATAAATCCTTATGTTGGTAAAGACAAAACAATCTGAAGAAGAGTTCCACCAGTAACTTTGGGAAGAAAAAAAGCCAAAAATGTTTACAGTTTTTATGAGGGCCCGACCAATCAAGCTAAATCAGCAACAACTATAGTTTCTTCTTGGCAATTATTTGTTCCCGAAGAAACTCTCCAAGAAATCGTATCTAACACTAACATTTTTATTCGATCTGTTCGCTACAAATATTCACGAGAACGGGATGCTAAGGATACCGATGTAATAGAAATAAGAGCTCTATTTGGTCTCTTGTATATGGCAGGTGTGTTGCGCTTACAACACATAAACATTACAGACCTGTGGGAAACCGATGGTACAGGTGTTGAATTTTTTCGATCTGTTATGTCAAAAAGTCGGTTTTCGTTCCTTCTACCATGTTTGAGATTTGACAACATCCATGACAGAGTTGAGAGAAAAAGCACGGACAAACTTGCACCTATAAGGCAATTTTTTGATGGATTTGTTGACCGTTGTCAACAAAATTACGTCATTGGGGTAAATGCAACGTTAGATGAAATGTTAGAATCGTTTAGGGGGAGATGTGGCTTTCGCCAATACATAAAAAGTAAGCCAGCCCGTTATGGTATCAAGATATTTTCGCTTGTTGATTCGCAGACTTATTATACGCTAAATATGGAAATTTATGCTGGGAAACAACCAAACGGTCCGCATCAAGTTGACAATAGCGCCGCAAGTGTTGTCAAGCGTATGGTAAAACCTATTTTGAAATCGGGACGTAATATTACTATGGACAACTGGTTCACCTCAATACCACTTGCCGCCGCTTTGGTGAAAAATAAATTGACAGTGGTGGGAACCATTAAAAAAAATAAGCGTGAACTTCCATTAGAATTTCGAAATTCTCAAGGCAGAGAAGTGTATCCAACTTTATTTGCATACAAAACGAATGTAACGTCGTTATCGTACATCCCAAAGGTGAATAAAAATGTGTTAATGATATCGACAATGCATCAAGTTGGTGAGATAGACGAAGATACAGGCGATGTAAAAAGACATCAATTATAACTTACTATAACTTAACTAAGGGCGGTGTCGATCTTGTCGACCAAATGAAAGGAACCTATTCTGTGTCCTGGAAATCTGCAAGATGACCCTTAACGGTATTTTTTTCAGTACTAAATATAGCGGCAATAAATAGTCTGATTATATGCAGAGATAACCCGAAATCTAATATCAAACGAAGAAATTATCTAAAATCTTTGAGCAAAGAACTATGCAATGATTACATGCAACAAAGATTGCTTCAGGAAAACATACCAAAACAATTAAAAATTGACATACGAAGAATTTTGAACATTGAACCGACAGTTTTGAGACAAAACACTGCTATCGGACGTTGTAACTACTGCACCTCAGCCAAAAATAGAAAAACTAAAGCCCAATGCCATATGTGTTCGAAATATATTTGTAAGGAACATACAGTTCTTACTTGTGTAGGCTGCAAAGAAGAAGATATCAGTGAATAAACTTTCAATTTGTAATTATTTAGAAAATAATGTTTTGTTCATTTTTGAGACTGCAAATTAGTATTAAGTTTTTATTACATATTGTTATATTGCCTATAATAAACATACCACTTATTAAAATCATCTTATTTTGATTGAAACTGATAAATTCGGCAGTCGGTCGAAAGGACCGTGGCGCGAGTGTTAACGTGTACAGAGAGCGCGCGAGTGATCTAGTGTTAACTAGTTTTTTATTACCTTGAAATGCTCGTAGTGTAATAAGCAAACTTATGTAGGTTTCTTTTTTTCTTTCTTGTTTTGTAGCACATATTTCCTTGTAAGATCAGGATGAGTTTTTTTATAAACATTAAAAAAAATCTTGACTTTGCAATTGGTGTGAGTGTTAATAATGTCAAATAACATAAATGTGTTTCTAATGGTAGTTATTTCTAAACTTTTAGGTGTAAGTATTGGAGTATGCAAAATTTTTTTGTTCGTAAAGGGCAGTTGTGTTTACTTGTTAAAATTTTAATCTACTGGGTATTGTTTTTTTTTGGCGTCGTTTGCAATGTCTATGATTTTATAATTTAGATCATTATTTTCTAATAACTACAACATTGTTTCGTGAGTGAGAGCATTTTTGTTGCAAATTCGAAAATTTTTTATTGTAAACAGAATAGAAAACGTAGATCTTACACGGAAACCAACACATGCAATACTGTGGCAAGATTCCTTTCGTGTCACTAAGCACGATGCGCGTGGAGACACAAACGGTTAATTTTCTAACAATTTTAGATCAACTTTAGTAAAAATAAGTTTAAAATATTAGCATGCCTAGGACACGTTTTGCAATATTCCTTGTAAGAAAAAACATTACAATAAAATGTAATGTGGATAACTTATCAAGCATTAAAAAATGCAGCTACTGAAAGCACGGTGAAGAATTAAATAAAATTGCTTAAAGAATTCCAAAAAAACACGTGAGATGCAGATACAAATCCCTTGGTTTTATAAGCATTACATTCGCTAATACATAAGACTTTGCGTGATAAAGTTAAACGTTTAGGTGCTGAATGCACTTCATTCAGCACCTAAACGTGCTGAAGCACAAAAAATGCACGCAAAGACATTTATACTCTAAACAACATATACAATTTTATCTTCAAACGTTATAAAACCATTTAAAAAAAGAGAACTTATATCTATGTGAAATTATAAAAAACGGTGTTATATAAAACGTAACTACTTTTTCTGAATAAGTGTTATCAGCGTACTTGTTGGTACTGTCTCAAAATATAAAAAGGTTTTTTTGTAGTCGCACTATTTGATGGTAAAGGCGTTTTTAAAGCAAAATGTTGACATAAAAAAAATTAATATTGTAAATATTACCAATAAATAACTTGATAAAATTAAATAACTACTAAAATTTTATATATAGTTAACGAATAATAATTGAAAAAAAATCATATTAAAAGAATAATAGTAACTAAAATATGTGCCACTGAAAAAAATTAGAAAAAGTGCAACTAAGTCTTTCTAATGTTATTAACCTTTTTAATTTTGATTTTGTTAACTCTTTTAAACATTATCAACAATCTGAATGTTGATGTAGTGATTACCGTGTTAATGTTGATACTACACAATACGTAACGTTTACAAATTGTCCTTTTAGTAATGCTACTGTTACTTTTAATTTAGGTTTTAAATCGTTATTATTTATGTCACAATAAAGTTTAGTAAATTTATACTATCAATTTAAAATAGCTAAAAATTTTAGAATGTATTATTAGTTAAGAACATAAGTTATTAAAACTAACAAATTATTTACATTAGAAACTATTTATTACCTTCCAATGATTATAACACTAGCTTACGACTTGTAATTCAAACTTGAGTGTTGTGAAAAATGATTTTAAAAGTATTTGTAGATGCGATGTGTAGCTTTGATTGCTATTTAAAGTTGATTCGTAGGCATAAAGTTTATATTACGCTTTTAAAACATTTTTGTTATACTAAATAATATTCTTCCATACGTAAATTTTAGTTTACATTATTAATTAAAAGAATCTACGATTGAATAAGTAGTTTTACTAATAATTAAACAATAAATCAATTGTACAATTTAAATTAAAATTTATTAAAGGTCATGATCATATTTTTAAGAAAATTTAAAGCATTATTGTGACTACATATTTTTATTGCAATGTATAGGGAACAAAGTAACCGTATCTGACAGCTAAGTAGCTATAGTGCCCTACACCTTGATAGAAACGAAGATTGAGTAATACATTACCGGAGGGATTGCGATAGATTTATATGGGGAAGTTTAGTAATTGAGGTTCAGCATTCTGTTGTTGCCTAAAAAGTACTATCTTGTTTACCGCGCATTCAGTTTAATAAAACTTTCTATTTTATTTTATTGTATGCGTTTAAAACAAACAAAAACAGCTTACGAAATGTAAAATAAGATTTATTTTATAATAAAGAGCGCCACAATAATATTACTCAAGGAATGAAGTACGATGATTTATGTGCATTCTCTGTATTTGAATTGTGAAAATTGTAAATTAAACCAACTTTAAATTGCTTTTGTATGAAAACAAACAAAATTAATTATGGTATCTGTTCAAATTTTATTTACTATGCCGTTTACTTTATAATTTATTCTGCTTTATTTTTAGAAATTTTTATATTGTGTTTGAAATTGCATATTACATTCTAACATAAAATTTACTTATTTAAAAATACATATATTAGTAGTTGCACAACAGAAATACTAGTTATTATGCTATTCATTATTATACACATTGTTTAAATGCGTTGATTGACTAAACTATGTCATTTCAATTAACACTGTTTCAAAGTTTTTTAAACAGATTTTAGTTCATAGTAAAATAATAATTCTATAATTCTAAAAAAATGGATTTTTAAAAACTACGGTCACAAGATAAAAATAATACAATGCACATTGTACTTCAATTGCAATGTTTCTTTAAAAATACTTAAATTTAATTTTAGTTTAGTCTAATATTGTAACCTGCGCATGAATTTGTGTATTTTTGAATGACAAATTCTTATTTTTTGTTTAATTGACGTATTTTAAATTTATATGTGTTATTTCAAAGTTTTAGGTAATTTTTTTTAAGTAATGTATGCTTTTACGTTGTTTAAATATCCGTGTGCTGTGTTTTCGCTAATTATGTATTTTCTTTGTATTAATAAACTCAGATTACATTATGATTTATAGTTTTGACTTACAATTAGTTTCTACGATTTAAGAAATTTGATATTACATTTGTTCGGTCACGATAACACTATTAAGAGTTTTGTTTCTTTGATATTATTTTTGCTTACGGTTGTAATAGGATAAGAAAACATCGTACTACATTTATGTGAAATTACGTGTCATTTTATTTTTATTTTTGTTACACTTTCTTAATAAGAAAGTAGCAGTTGCAGGTTTTAAATGTGTTTCTAAAATAATTAGTAAAAAGTTTAATGCTTCAATTTCGTTTTGGTTAACGGATTTTATCATTAATTAAATACAACAATTTTTCCGGTAAAGTTATAGATGAAAAAAGTTTGCTTTATCCGTTTTTTATCTTCGCTCTGTATTAGCGGGTCGTTTTCAAATATTCTACCAACTTTTGACATCATCTCTGGCTACTAGACTTGAGAACTGCAGTCAACCAGAACATTCCAAGATTATAACAGGTATTTAACGTAATATTTATACTGTTTAATTTGCTATTACTTGCAAAAAGTCTTCGAATAGAATTTATAAAAGTATGAGTTACTACTATTTTACGTACCGTCGCGTCGTTTTAATTTGGTGCAGTTTACACTCAAAGACACTTAGCTAACTTTAAAACAAATATTTATCTCTCGACTACGAGTTACTGTTATTTTACGTACACCAAGGCTTTTGTACCTACCCACACAGCCAAAAGTAACCAAAAGTCGTAATAAAGGTAACCGCTTTGGATTGGCAAATGTGATCATAGAGTACCCAAAAGTACACCCAATGGTGAACTATGTCCCACTTAATCCCTCCATAGGATACTCTTATACTGACCTTGCGTGTATGCAACGGTCAACCTTTTAGGATAACCCGAAATTAACCGAAACGGACAACTTATTGTCCACTTTTAAAGCTACTCTAAAGATACTTCTTTTTAGTTATTCATTGGTCAACTTGTTGGGCTAACCTAAAGTTAATCGAAATGCCCGGTGCATAGTTGAATTTTAAAACTACTAAAAAGATACCATTTTTTGTTTGCTCAACGTCCAACCTGTTAGGGTAATCTAAAGTTAATCGAAAGTGATTGTTAATGGTTGGTATTTAAAACCGCCTAAAAGATACTAATTTGTGTTTGCTTAACGTTCAACCCGTTAGAATAACTTAAAGTTAATCTAAATGGGTATTTTACTATTTAATTTTAAAGCTGTTTAAAATATACAATTTTTGCACTTATTCAAGAATCAACCTGAAGTTAACTGTAAAAGATGTATAATTGTTGGATTTTAAAACTGCTTAAAAAATACTATTTTTTCAGTTGCTCAACGATTAATGACTGCTTAACGGATATCTTATAGTTAACATTTGAAAATAAAACACATTAAAGTAAAGGTGCAAGTCTTGAAAAACAGATTTTATACGATACGATATAATACATATATATTTATTATTTATTTACAAATTTAAAAATATCTAAAATAAATGTCATCGCCTTTAACCCTTTTTCACACTTTTTCTCGATTTTCTAATCCACACCTTTGTCGCCACTAAAACGTCCATTTCTGTAGTTGTGGAAACTATTGATTTTACGGAAGCTGAAATTAGAAAAAATACTTAACTAAACCACTAATATTTATATTTGATTTGGTTTTTTACAGGGTTCCCAGCGATCTAGAAAATTGTAAAAAATCTGGGTATTTTAAAATCAGGGCAAACATGTAAAATTTAGAAAGCCTGTTTCTATGTCTTTTGTATACTGACCGTTCATCTGCAATTATGAATTATGTGTTCTTTTGTGTCTGTTAAAAATATGTATAAAGATGTTTTACCTTTATAACTGGAACTTTTAGTATAACACAATTACACGAAGTTAACACTCGACTTGTACAACACGCACATCAACAAAACTTGAACGATTGTCTAGCAGGTAAAAAAAACGACGTTCAATTTTAAACTAGTCTTAAAAGAACCCGGTGGTTATTTAAATTACTATACCCATTCTCTCCCACTTCAACAACATAATTTTAAATTTTACAAACGGTGGGCGTTTGTTTAATGTTAATTCAATGATTCTTGAAATCTATTTTTGTTAAGTTTAAATTAACCTCGTAACGTGCATGCTCGAGTTAATTCTATTACACTAAATGGGCCAAAATAGGCACGCTCGAATTAATTAGAGCGCTATCGCTATAGGAAACATAAGAAAAAAATGGTCTTTTTGATTTTTTTTATTTACATCTGTCTTGTAAGCTATAAAATGTTAGAGTAATATTACTTTTCGTCCAGTTGTAAAACAAAGAAACGTTTTTTTTGAAAATTATTATTGATTTAGTAGTGAAAGACTTTTTTTGTAATGTAATATGTAAAAATTATAAAACTGCAAAGATAAGTGTTTATAGACAGTTATTTTGTGTTTAGTTATTACTTTTGGCCAAAATAAAGTTCAAAAATGTATTTTCTTAAATTTAAAAATGATTTTTGTGGTTTTTAAAAAAAAAGTGCTTTAAGAGGTTAAATAAGAAGTTGAGAATAATCAGTACAAATGTCATATCCTTATTGTTAACTGCGACATGAAAACTTAAGTTACAATTTTTTTTACGAAATTTAATTTTTTTTAATGATGGCTACATAATAAAAAACTGTTGAATTAATTCCAGAAAGTTCATTTGAAGCACTAGATCAATTATTGTATTATCACTTTCGACATTAATAATACTTTTTTACCGTTTATCGTGAATAAACTATCCTTTAATAAGAAACACTAAAATTTGCTTGTATTACGTTTTTAAAATTGGATATTGATGCGCATATAGCTCCTTTATGAGTCACAATATTAAAGAAGCTTAAATACAAAACTTGTTCGGTATGTCTGTTTGGAAAAATTCATTTATATTGTAATTGTTTAACGGATTTGTTAAAGCAGAAATGAATATTAAACTCTGCTCAAAGTAATAACGATTTGTTTTAAAAAAATTTTGTCAGCATCGACAGAATGAGATTCTTTAAATGAAATTTCCGTTAAAACTGCAATATCTAAGAAAAAGACCTTGAATGGTCGAAGAGACCGACACAGGGATTATCCACAAAGGCTATTGTTTGGTGCCCAGTTGACACACAGCCGCAATGCAAAACAAGTTCTTAAATTAATCATTTACCGTAACGGATGAAACAAAAACGACAAAAAAAGTTTTTACAATCAACATTAAGATGCCATCGCGTTTATTAATACTTTCTCTTTAACCTGCTAAACGCCTTTGAAGAAAAATTTGATATTTTTTATCGATTTAAGGGCGATAATTTGAACTATTGTCAATACGATTTTGTATCGATCCACATTACAAATTATAAAAAAGTTTGTTTAAAAAAAATAATTTTTAGGTTGAAATTAAATTTAAAAAATCATTAGGCTACAAACAAAAAAAACAATGTTTATGACGATAATCGGATTAAAATAGTACATTCCAGAAAACTGTTGTGCGAGGGTAATGGTGGAACTAAAATAAAGTTTACTTCTAAGGATTTCATTGTTAGCCAATTAGATTTTTATTATAAATGTAAGCAGTAACTAAACTTACAAACACTAATTAATAATAATCAATTACACTTACAACTCCACTAAAATTTTTCTTTTCAAATACAAGTTTTTCTAAGATAATTAGTTTCAGCGTATACAACTACGGATCCTATATACTTATAAGAATTACAACAAATAATTAGCGAAACAATGACTGCAGGTTCCATCTGCAGTGCTTTTAAATATTTTTAAAATAAGTGTTTGTCTATTTAAAAAAACATACCCTTGAATTTGTTGTAATTAGAGCTTACGGGGCGACTATCTAACTTCTGACGATTTTGATCAATTCTTTAAAAATTCATAATCTGAAAACTAAGCGGTAATGCACAAAAAACCAAAATAAAGGTACTTTTTTGCCATGAGAATCACCAAAAATCAGAAACGCAATTGGTAAACTCATTTCTTAGTTCCTCCTTGTAAGTCGTAATAATAGTAAGAGGTAACTATTAGAATATAGAAAAGTAATTTTGGTTTAGGGTGATTTTTCTTCCGAGGACGTTTTTCCGCGATACAGTCTTATTCTACACAAAAACATTCTACTAAAAGGTTAATTTTTAGGATTAACATAAAATTAACTTTTTAGAATGTCTGTTTCACAACTTTTATAGACATTGATTATAAAACTCACCGAAAATAACATTTATGTGGTTACTAAAAAGACATGTAGTCTCATTCTGTACTATAAAGCTACTAAAAACTTAATTTTTAGTATTAACATTAAATTAATTTTGTAGGATGTCAGTTGTATAACTTTTTCAAGACATTAATTAGAAATCTCTGAAAAGATATCGAAAAGTTAACTTATAGGGTTAGTAAAAAACAAGTAGTCTCATTTTATACTTGAAAGCTCTTAATAGGTTAATTTTTATGGTTACCATCAAGTTAACTTTTTAAAACGGCTTTTGAGTAACAATTAAAGTTGTCTATTGAAAAGTTATCCAAAAGTCAACCTCTGTGGGTAAGAAACGAGATAGGACGCCATATTTTATACTTTAAGCTTATACAAAAAGTAACCATTACGTTTACAATTTGGCGTATTATTAGGAATAACTATTTGTTGTGAATAAGTTAACCATTAAAGACACGCGGTAGAACTAAATTTTATGAATGACTAAAAGGCACGATAAAGATACCACATGCTTGTCAACTTTTCAGGTTAAAGTATGATCACTTTTTAGACAATTAAGGTTAACTTTGCTTATGTGGGTGATGTTACCTTGAATTTGATTTTACTGTAAACTTAACTTTTTTTTTCTTGATTAATTTTTGTTTTATTGTAGCCATTATTTTGTTATCAGTTTTTATTTATATTTTTTGTTCTTGAAATTTTGTTTGTATGTTGCATATATTTTTTTAAATTTTATTTGTTTTTAATTTCTTTTATGTATTAAATGTTTAATTGTTAATGTAACGGAGCTTTTACTCAAATAACCTGTTTGCAAGCTAGATTACACACTTTATAAAGATGGGTTCCAATATTGTGTACAACGCCGGACGTGTTTTCTAGTTGGCTAGGTCCAGAAGTCCTTATTCAGCTGTATACCTTTTTGGCGCCTTTTTGACTTTTACTTATTTTGGTTTTGACGTTTAGTTTTGTTTGTTTCGAGTATTTTAAATGGATTTTTGGGTATAATCTACACCCATACTTACTAAATAGTGGCAAATACCTTCTTTATGTTACTTTTATACAGAAAATTTGTGGTTTAACAGCTTATGTATGTAACAGTATGCAATTGCATTTACTATTAAAGTAAAAAATTTAGACCCTTTACTTTGGCGATTTATAACAAAGAAACTATATATCTGATTTTAGTCCGCCAGAACACGAGTTAAACATTTCATACTCAAACATGCGTGCCAGTCAACTTCACCGGGTATGGATTTTCCTTCAATTAATCTTCAATCAAAAAAAAATTTCTATTATAATGTATTTATTGTACAATGCAAATACTTTCTTCATTATACATACCTGAAAAATTTATACAATACGTTATGTTGGCAACAAAAAACATTTTTACATTTGCTACATTGTGCGAACGTTTTTCTATTCTTTTTCCACGAAAAAAAAAACAGCTATCTGGTAGCAATTTTTTTTAGCTAGTTGTTTCTAGAATGTCAAGCACTTCTTTAATCCTAATTTTTAAACTTGATAATTTTGTTATATTTCTTCGTTTGTACATATATTTATTAATCAAATGTTTTGATACACGTTTCTTCTACTTATTGTAGTTTTTATATTTTTCTGAAAAATGATACGGTTGATGATTCCACCAATATTTGTAATCAAAGAAAATATAATGAAAGGCCATCTAGAGTTTATCCTGGAAACTAAATAAATGCTTTTTAGCTTGTCGAATACGTTTACTTCTGACTTTGTTTTATTATAGAATGCAACAATCTCGGATTTAGATTTATTGCTACTAGATTCCTTAATGGTATCAAACTGATGCAAGATTCACACTAATAACACTGGTTTATTTATCAAAGGCTAATATCATATCTGTGCCAAATCCAAATATCCTAGTGTTTACTTCGTTCTGCATTTCTTAAGTTTTTGAACAAATATTTTTTTTCTTGTTCTTACGAAATGCTCTTAGCTAGTTCATTACTTTTTAGTAAACCCATAACAAGAAGTATTAACAGAAATCAGTTGTTGTAGGTAATATTTTTGTCAGTTCCGGATATCGGTTGTATAAATCTGTTCACTACAGGAACGGCAGTAGAACATACTTTGTAACGTCCATCAGGTTACTGACCTGTGTAAACTTTAAAATTGTGGGTATAAAACGACGTTGTATCTGCAACTTCTATTTATTTTACTGGCTTTTAGACATATAGACGCAAAATTTTCCGAAAAATGCTTCAGGCATTTTAATTATTATTAAATATTTGCTTAGTAAATACTTTTTTGCAACAAAAACATCTTTATCGTTTCTTATTGGAGCTAATTTGTAAAAAATTCTGTAATTTGTCGACTTCTTATATCATTAAATCTTAGTGCTCGTTGTAAAAATTTGAAATGGTTTATAGCCATTACTAATCTAAAGTATTCAACACTGGTTTATTTTTTTTGTCACAAGATATTATGATGAGGTTAACAAAAAAACACTCGTTAAGTTAAATAAACCTAAAACTACGTGTATTCCTACACCATCAGTATCTATACCATTTCTTTTTCTAAAATATTTTTTTTTGTTTTCTGCGTAACTACTTGTGTCTGTCTTTTTTTTTCTCGGTTGTGCAAACTGTACTATCTTATCCCATAAGGTAGTTTTTTTTGCCAATACAACATAATTTTGTATCTGTGCTTCTTGACTGTTCAAAATCATTAATATTTTCACTCCTAGACCCACAACATTGTCACATTTTTCAGTTACAATGTTAATAGGTAAAACTATTGTCACAATCAAATAGACAGGTAGACTACTTTTGTTGGTTAAATATTATTTATTTCAAAATTATAAACGTTTGATTTTAATATAACATATACTTTACTATAATAAAACCCTTTAGTTTAATACTCGTGTATGACTTTTAGATCTTTTGTTCAAGTTAAAAAAAGAAGTATGTTAATAAACAAAATATAATTTAAAAAAAAACACTGTATTTTATTACAAGATTAATAAAAATCACCAATAAAGTAAACAATTACATCAAACCATGGTTTTAGTATATTTTTTTCACTTTGGTATATGTTCTAACATTAAAGTCTTTATTAAAATTTTTAATATTTTGAGTTTCTGTCAATCTTAAACTGTAAAGTTTTTTATATTATATTTCAAAACAATATTACACTTATACAAGCATTTCAAAGCAATTTTTGAACACTCATAAGTTAAACTTAAACTTAACATTTTATATAATAAATGATATATTTTTGCTAAAGTCTATCTGATTGTACAAAAAGATTAAGATATTAATAAAGAACATCTAAAGTCTTGATTCAACCTCGAAAATTGAAGTATCGCTCGTTGAAAATAGAAGGATCCAGTATAAGAGCGATAAAAGGAAAAACGACAAAATGAGAAAATAACTTTAGAGTCGGATTGTGAAAAGTGGGGAAAGGCTTACTATAAGCTGCTATATAGCTGCAATTCGAGGATTCGTCAAGACACGTACGTCATAAAGCAGAAAAAGACTTTCTACGCCTTTCTAATAAAACTATGTTTGAAAAAAAATTACAAGGTTATTAGATACTGAGTTTTGTACAAATATTTATAAACCATTTGTAATAGAACTCAAATATTTTAGTTTTTAATATGTATGTTTAAAACATTCTTGATTTTGTTTTACTATTTAACCGCCGCATTCATAATTAAAATTTGTACATTTATTATTATTAATGACATAATATTAGACGTATATATTTTAATCTATTTATTATTAGGTTCATACAAAAACATTAGTATGTGCATGCGCAAATGCTAAAAAAAACTTTTAATGTAAACAGTAATCAGTTTAATTAAATAGTAAATTTAGGTTTTATTAACGATTTTAATCTGTTGCGTAGAGTAAACACAAACGTAAAATGGTATCAAGTATGAAGGTTTTGTTTTGACAGTACAACTGCGGTAACAAATATTTCATTAAAGGTATCAATTTTTTAATTATGTAAGCTGTGTTTCCTGTTCTTATTGATTATTAAATAAATTAAATAAACATTGTAGGTTTACTAGTTTGAAATGTCTATTTAACAAAATTTCTGATCCTTATGTTACCCGGTACACTTTATATATATTGTAAAAACCATTATTGTTAAAACGGATAGAAACATAAGAAATTAGTGTTTTAATAACTGCGTTATTTTATAACACAGTTACGTTTTCCAGAAATTGTGTCTGATGCACTAAACCTTCTGTTTTTCATGCAAAATTATGAATTACAGATCTAAATTGACAAACAGTCAACTTAAACACAGATAACTTATATTAATATAACAATAAGAAATTTAAAATATATTAGCAATTTTAGAATTACAGTGAATTGCTCATAGTATAACTATCTGTTAGAATTTAAAACGTATTAATTGAATGTATAAGTTATATATAGTGTTTCATTAAAAACCATGGAAATTTAAAAATAAGCTACTTCATAATACAAAAAAATTTTGATTTTATTTTTAATAGTGACACACTTTCACAAGTTGTGAAAATACACTGTGTTTAAGATAAGGTGCTCACAGTGTGGATTTTGTAAACTGTAAGTTATATAGTTTTAGTTAAATAGGAGAAATGTTAGGCATTTTAGAGTTTAGTAAATAGTAGTTCACGTAACAAGAGTCAAAAGTAAGGAATAGCATAACGAATACTTAAACAATTCAACAGTTTTGGAATTTGGAACAGTTACTCAACTTAACACTGCTAGTTTTAAAACAAAAAAATTGCTTATTTAAAATCCTAAATAGTTTTAGTTTGAAACAAGTAGAAATTTTTTAAACACTAAAAACTATGAATAATTTGCTTGGTATGATTACAAAAGAATTTATTTATTAGATTTTTTTAATTTAAAGTTACACATTTCTAATATTATTTATTTAACCTTTTGTCTTCTTTAAAAATACTTTCGTTACCTACCGCTCGGGTCCATTGAACCCATGTGCTATCAAAGGCGTTTTTCTTTATTTTAACATTTTTATTTTTATAATCTATAAATATTTATTCAAAACATTTTTTTACATAATGTTACAGAATGTTCTCCGCATACATTTTGATTAGATTTATAACACTTTGTTTTAGTTTTTCAATTTTGTTTAGTTGCGCATATGCCACAACGTTTCTTCTTTTTTGGAGGTTTTGATACTGTGCTGGTGCTAGATACCAGTTCTTCAAAATGTTTGTTCTACTGTGCTAGCTGTTTTCCCAATTCTATAATAAAGTTTCTTCTCTTATGCAATTCTTTGTCACAATTTTCCTTCCTTCCTTCATAACACTAATATCAATCATATTGTAAAAAACCGTCAGAGGACATCTTCTTGTTCTCCGTTTCAAACTGTATGTTTTTGTCATTTGGTCCATAGTGTCGACTCCAGTTTTAGTTTTTTTATAGTCTACAATTATTTCAGGTTTTTTTCTTGAATTTATTATTAATTTTCTTGTCATTATGTAAGGTACTAAGTAATGTCACAATTTTTCCTTTTTTGGGGCAGTATGAAATTATTCTTTTATTACTTTGAAAACCAAACAATGTAAAAAAAAATTTACGGTTGTTGGGATTTGTAAAGCAACTTGGCAAGTCCGGCTTATTTTTCGGATTGTTTCTATAATACTTAGTTTTTCCTATATAAATGTCTAATTTCCAAGCATATGCGTGACGCTGTCACAAATTGCCTAAAACTTAATACAATATCGAGCTGGTTTCAAAGGTATATACTGCCGAAATGAGCATCTTTCTCTATATGTTACCAATTGTTTATCTACGGTCATACTCCAACTTGGAATAAATCCGTCTTGTAGGTAATCGTTCCACATTTCGAAGCACTCGCGAATCGGTTGTAGTTTGTCAGTAGACTTTTCTTTCCTTCTTGCAACTGCATTATCAAATCTAATTACTCAAAGTATACTTTGAAACCTAGTACGGCTCATAATATCGTTAAAAATGTTTCGTCCATATTTGTTACTCCACAATTGGGATATCTCTTAGTTTTCCGATTTGTAAACTCCAATAAGTATCAGTACTCCAATAAATTTTTGAAATTCGTTTCGATTTAGTGGTTCCCATTTATTTTCAAAGATATCATGTCCTTCTTCATTCGTCCAAACGCAGAAGCTATACTATCAACTTCTTCCGAAGCATATCGCGTAGGTCCTAATTTTTGTCGCAAAATATTATGCTGACCACGTCGCCCTTGCGTAGGGTTGACAGGATTTTCAAACCATATTTGTTGATTTTTGGAAATAAAAGAATTTGGTTTGCTAATGGAATTTATTTATTCGTTGTCAATTTTATCTGAGCCGGAATCAGTAGAATAGTTTATATCAAATTTTTTTTCTGCTTTCAGAAACTTTGTTATCTATTTCACCACTATTATTTGATGAAACATATTCACTGTCATATTCAACATCACTTATCTCATTTATGAATGCCTCCAGTTCTTTGGAGTTTATTATTCTTTGCGTATCCATTTTTTTAGAATAATACGTACTCAAATAAGTATATCAACTAACAATACTAGTCTAAATTATGTAACAAAATATTTACCTTCAGTAAATACATTTACTATTTTTATAAACGCACGAACACTAATCACTTTACAAAAGTCAACGTAGTACTGAATAGAGTATTCATTTGTCGCTTCTACACAAAAGACTGGGAAACTCCACAAAGTTAACACTATGGGTCTATTGGTCCTAGACGGTAGTTCCCGATAGAAAATGTATATATGCAAAACAAATTATTGTTATAAATTAACTTTATCAAAAATTTACAAAACACATGTAAATAAACAAAGTCAAGCAGGTAAAGATTTCATAAGCATGAACTATTGATATGAGGACACAATAAACTTTCATTCGAGTCCATTGGACCCGCTCCGTATACAAAAGGTTAATAAAGTTACATTATAAAAAGTCAATGGCTTCTGTTTTTATTTTATTTTTTTGTTATTATTTTTAGAATTATATAACTCAGTGTTATAAACTACAAATTGGCAATTTTGTCGAACAGTCAATCACTTTCCTACGTTTCTTAAGTTAAATAGTCAACATTCCAACAATTACTACATTATTTTTTCTTTTTTATAAATGCTGCTAATTCTATAGTTGCAGTTATACAACAGAGGTTTTTTACGATATTTAAACAATACAACTGTACTTGATACACAAACGTTTGTACCAAGGGGTTCTGTTGGTAACAACTACGTCATCAACAGACGTAACTGAAGATATTATATTTTAAAAAATAGACGCTGCTCTGCTGCGAAGGCAAAATCCTTGGTTCGATAACATCATGAGTGCATACAAACTTCCTTTCTAAGAATTTGAAGCAAAACAAACAACTATCAACGGAAAACGAACAACTTGGTGTTTAATACAAAATGTGCTAGCTACTGTGCCACTTAGTAAAATAAAGAAAGTTTTTTTTTATCAACAGTGTAACTTTAATTTGAACATCTGACGACTAATATTTAAAATTAAAATTACAAAATGCGTTTTGCAAGCATATACAACAATGAATGCAGAAACCGATGTTTTTGGCAATCTCACAACAAAAATTTGAAAAAAAAACAGGTTGGAACCTTTAATTTTAGTATTATTTATTACACATAAATTTTGATTAGCGTTTTCTTTCGTATTTTTTGTGTTTTGTATAATATATTAATAACTATGCGTTTTTTTACTTCTAATGGTTTTTGCTAGTTTTAAAACTAATTTATTTTGTTTTTGTACTTTTTTATTTGTTGTTGTTAATAACATGTTTTATTTATAAATAACTGCATACATTTTTTTCAAACTAATGAAAATATTCAAATTAAGCTAATAATCAGTCCGTATAGAATAGTATCATTATCTTCACTGTAATGTTCCTATTTTTAACTCTAATTTAATAACGTTTATATCAAAAACAAAAGTTGTTTTTGAAACACTGTTATGGTATTTATCTAATGTCGATAATTGTCAATTTTTTTTTTACTTCGTACCAGTTGTAACTATTTTTTTTTAATAACGAAACTTTGATACAGTTGTAAAAAAATTTTGGCGCTTGAATTAGAACACTGTTTTAGCTACAGTTTTAGCAGTTAATTATAAGTACAACACAAAAACTTTTTTATTAACATAATCTAAATGTAGTTAGTAATTGAGATAATTACGTACAACCAAGTTTTAAGTTGTTGCGTATGTCTACAAGTACATAGGATATGCATAGTAGTAGTCTATCCCCTTTAGGATTTTATTGTAGAACTGCTAAACTATTTTCTAGTAATAGTCAAATCTAATTAAGATCAACACATTTTATTTTAAAAACTGTCAACTTGAGTTTGAATTAAAATTTTTATCTTAAGCCAATTAATTGTAATTTGAATAACTAAATTATATAAATAATTTTGTATTAAAATGAGAACTTTTTTTAGGTTTGAACCGTGTTAATGTTGTAACCAAAATTGTCAATGTCTTGCCCGATTTTGTAAGAGGGTTTATCAAAATGTGAAAAAAATTGAATTCTAACAAACAATCAAAATTTAACTAATAAAAAATCGATAAATTTGAAGAAGCAGCCGCCAATCTAAGAAAAAACCAGTACATAGTTAGGTAATCAACTTGTAAACCATCCCAGGTTTTAAACTCTATAGAAAAACATTAACACAGTTAATTTTTATTTTACTATGAATTTCAACCGTAAAAGCCTTCTGTTAATCTGACTGAAAAAATCATTTCCAATTTACACCTTTTGAAAAATTTTATCAAAAAGCTTTAGAAAGATGTAAAGCGTTAAGTAAAACGCTGTAAACAGACTGTATAAACTGTACTACTTTTATTAAGTTTGTACACATCATAAATAGAACAAATAATGACGGTTGTTCTTTTTTTAAAAACCCACAAATCTGCAGGTTTTATTACCAAAATTATACGCATATGATAAAACAATAGGGACTAATTATAATTCAATTGTTGGCAAAAAATAAAATGCAATTTAACATTAACATAATTATTTTATATATATATATATATATATATATATATATATATATATATATATATATATATATATATATATATATGTAAGTTGTTACAGTAGTGTCACAGCTCACATTTTGTTATCAACTCTTGTATTAAAAAAAATTGTGTTCAATTGTACAGATTTGATTGGTTTACATTAAACGACAATTTTCACTATTTTTAATGAAAAAAAAAAGTTACAAAAACATACATATCAAGATAATTGGGTAACTTTGACTGTAGCGTTAGGAACGAAATACAAGAAGGTATTTTTTAGATGCGTTCTAAATCTAAATTCCATTCAGTATGAATACAAGTAAAAATAAAACAAAATCATCTGAATATAATTTAAGTTTAAACTTGTATGTACCATCAGAAAAAAACGTTGTCCAGATAGATAAATACAATCTTATTCGTATTTTCGTCAAACAAGAAGCCGTGTTAAAGCTGGTGTAAGAACGGTTTAAAATTTCTCAGCAGGAATTTGAATTTAGAATAAGTTTTAGTCAATATTTCAGTTACAACGTAATTCAGTTAATTTGATTTTTGATAAAAACACAAATTGTGTTGATAAAAACACAAAAATGTGTTTAGTATTATTAGTATAACTTAAAAAAAGTATTCGTTAAAATAAAGTAATTGAATAACATCTTTACTGCAGTTACATTCTATGCGTGTTACATATATTTGCAAGTTTTTTAATTAATAGTTATTGTTCAAACTAATTTATAGTTACAATTTGTTTAAAACAAAACACTTTAAAAGTTTTCTATATTTACTCTTAACACAATAAAGCTAAATGTAATTAGCGTTTCATTGTTTTGTTACAAGCGAATTCAAACTTAGACCAATAGTTGCACGTTCTAAAAACGTTTTAACGTTCGTTTATACATTTAAAGAGACAGTATTTTATTGTAAGTTAAAATGTTAAAAGGTTACACGCAAAAACTAATTGATATAAGAAGTTATATCTTATTTTACACGTAAATAAATAATATAAAGTTGCACTTTAGCGTTTAAATAATTGTGTACAACTTTTGGTATTTTCTTTAGAAACTATAAAATATAAAACAACGTTAATCATATAATAAATATTTTTTTGTTACAAACAATACGTTTGAGCTAATTAAAATTTATATCAGGAATTCAATAAATACTATTAGCAAAAATTTAGAAATTGCTTTGGTTTTCTATTGGTTTTCCTACTTATCTGAATTTAAATTGTGCAAAATTGCTTTGTTAATCAATGCAGATTTATTGCAGAATATTTTTTAAAAATCATTTAAATTTGTATTACACTAAATTTAAATAAAGCATTAACTTGTTTTCTCAACTTTCTGTCAAAGTTTGTTTTAGTTACTGTATGCTAGTATAAAACAAATTTGGATTGTAAAACATAACAGTTTCGGTTTTTTAAAATTAAGTTGAATTGATAACTATACAAAACCAAAATTCTTACATTTGAAAAAAATGATATACGCTATGATATTTATACAACGCAACTGTCTCAAAACCTTTAGTTCTGGATTTAAAAAAAAATTTGCTTATTATAATAAAATATTTTTTTGTGTTGCCAACATCGCAAACGTCAATATTCGTTCGTTAGTGTAGTTACGTAATGAACGAAAAAAGCTCTAGGGTGGCAAAATGAAAACTACGAATCCACATAAAATTAAGTGTTCAAAGTCAATTAATATATTAGAACAAGTATGCGACAGGTGGAAAAATCATTTTAAAAATCTTGAAATTCAGTTAAAATTGAAGAAAAACGATGTTAAAGTTAATGTCAAATATGACAGATTTAGTAATAAAGGTAGTACCAACTTTATATTTCTGTTGATTTTTTTTTATTTTTTCAAAAAAGAATGTAAATTTATAAAAGGCAACCCAAAAAATAATGTACATTACTCTCGTCGAAAGAATCATAGCATAACTCACTCACATGCAACGCTCGGCCGTGCGGCCTCGCGTCGCATTAACGTTCGTTATGCTATTCCTTACTTTCGACTCTTGTTACGTAAATTACTATTTGATAACAGTAACAATGTAACAATACAATAAAAGTAAACAAAAGCTACTCATTAAATTGTTAAATACCACTATGGTAGTATTAGAACGTTTTTTAGTTATGTCTGTAATTCAAACAGTACAATTTTGTACAAAATCAAATTTACATGAATTTGATTTGTGTTGCTTGTCTTTGTCTTTACTAAATCTAATATTTTTTTTTTAAATATTATTAGAACTGTGCCTAATATTGTACACCGTCCTAATATGGCATAATATTTTTCTACGTTATTGTCACCAACCACCTACAGGCATCTAAACACAATCAACAGGTTTAGTTGTCAGTCTAAAATACAATCGAGAGTGATAACAAGTATTTTTGCTTCGTGTAAAAAAAATTTTAATTGCAGTTTCCGCTTAAAAAAAAAATTGTCTTCGACAGAAATTATGAAACAAGCAATATTAAGTATTAGGGAAATAACTCTGTTACGTGCATCAAAACATTTTTGTATACCTAAGTTAACATTAAAATATAAAGTAAAGTGCTGAAGAGGATGTAAATAAACTGGTACTTATAAAGATTGGTAAAAAACTTGAAAAAATGAACTGTAGCACTTATTTCGCAAACAAGATAAGGCAACAGGATAGAAATAGTTGCATTCATTTATGAAAAAAAATAACGATTTAATTAAAAAAAAACTACAGGCCACAAAAAAATTACAGCATTTAGAAAAAAAGACGTAAAAATATTTTTTGACTTATACGATCTTGCTAAAAATTAAAAAAAAACTAGTGTACAACATAAAACTTGTAAAGTGATATTTTTACGTGCCAAATGTCAAGTTTACATATATGAATGCATAATATTCCGCTTTTTCCGTATTTCAGAAAAAAGTGTGAAGCCAAAGCTATTGGACTGCATTCCAAATAGAATTTAGGTTGCATGTCATATATCTGGATGGATTGAAACAAAATGTTTCCAAAATTGGTATAAAAAAACAATTGTCAGCAAATGGTATGCCTCTCAAACACAAAATCTGCCATTGCTAGAATTGGTACAAAATAGTAAGGTATTGTAAGGTTACTACCTCATAATTTCCATAAATTGGGATTCGAAATTTATAATTTTTTTTAAGACTTATTATGCAGAAGTTATTAAATTGTGATTAAAACAAAATTTATTTAAAGTTTTTATGCACTACCACATAGAAAAACTTTTAGATAAAGCTTATAACAAAGCAGCTACAGTTACAACAACCGAAAACTGTTTTAGAAAAAATGGATTATTTTTATTAAACCACAGTATTTTACAAGATCCTGAGTTTGTTGGCATCAACACTGATTCAGGAATAGAATTTTAAATGTCATTAATTAGCAGCACTCCATAAATATTGTCGATGACATTTAGAAACCAAAACCTAGCAATATTTGCCAAAAATTTGTTTCAAAACAATATTCTAGAATATTGCATGTTTACACTAACTTGTTTCTTTTAATAAAACGTAGAGAATGATTAAACCGTGTAGCCCATAACTCATGTGTTTTATTTCGGAGGCTAAGCGTGAATTTGTTTGTTTCTTAATAAGTAATAAAAACAATGTTAAAGAATTAACGTAATGTATAATTTGAATGATGTATGAATAATAAAAAACATAAATAATAGTTTAAAAAGTGCTTTCCTGATATCTTGGCCACGTTATTAAGATGCATGTTTTGTTTTATTTGGTGTTTTGTTGGATAACAGAAAATCAAAAATGATTACAATACAAGAAAATTAAAAGAATAAAAATACCTTTTGAGTAGCTACCAGATTAACTAGAAGTGAAAAGCAGGAAACAAAAGCAGGGATCTTATATAAAACATGCGCATTTGGCATGCTTACATATACCTATAATAAAAAAACATAATTTTTTGTTTGTTATTATCGTAAACATTAAATCCAATTTAATTTGTATTTTGTATTTTTTGTATTACAAAAAAAGTAGTAGATTTCAACAAATTAAGTAATATCGTAAAATATTAGCAGAAAAAATACACTTTTTGACAATTGGGTTATTAAATTATGTATAAAAGTAAATAATATTAGAAACATGCAATAGAAATAAATTAAAACAAACCACAGGTTTATTAATGTTTTTGTTAAATAAATGTATAAATTATGTTTTTAACGTGCAAGCGTTACAAAAAATAACAGTATTATTATGTAATATCGTAAGACATTAGCCAAATAAATACAATTTTTGGCACTAAGGTTACTAAATTAAGTATAAAAGCAAAATATATTAAATACAAACATGCGATAAATTCAGTTTTAGTTAAAACACAGTTCTAATTACACTTTTGTTAAATAATAATTACATTTATTTCCTCAAAATTAAAACAAATTATGTTTTTACGTGTATTGATATTCTATAACTAACAAAATTGTTTTACAGTTTTATATATAATTAATTTATTGAAATCCTAAAACATATAAAAAATAATAAAAACAAACATAATGTACTAAAATATGTAAATCAATGGCACTTACAACACACTGAATTGTTTTGTATTAATTATAAATTACAAAGTATTAAAATGTTTAAACGGATATAGGCCAGTAACATGTACATACTCGTTTTAAATCCTGGCGCCGATTTATTCATCTGAAAACGCTATTATAATTCTGGCAAAGGATTACAAAACCCTGGCTGCAATCCCGAAAATGTTCATTTATCATCTATAGATATAACAAAGTTAATCATTTTCTTTTCAACCAAAATTTTATATATTTTTTTTGTCCTGGAAGCATAATTTTTTAATGTATTTTTTTAATAAAAGAAATCTTTTTAATTTAATTCTCCGTAATTAAATAAATTACAGAACAGTACGAAAAAAACAATTAAATCAATGAAAAACTCTAAAAGAATTATTATATTTAATTAAATTGCTTTGAGCATATTTAAATACAGTGATTTATTATAATTTCAAGAATGTAATAAAAGCGTTTTGTAGTGTAATTATGTACAAATAAGCTTTATGTAAATAAACAACATACATTTAAAAAAAATGCAAATTGTAAGTTTTACTATTGAAATCTACATATTGGAATGCTGATCTAAAATTTCTGTGGGTTTATTTAAAATTTGTGGTAGTTAGTTCCTATTGCAAAAAGTATTGTAATTAATTGTAATTAAATAATAAAGCAATAAGCAACTATATTCTAAAATTTACAGCTATGTTAACAAAAACTGTGTACATGCTTTCAGTACGCAACAAACATAAATAGATTTTGTACATGCAAATACTGTAATAAAAATTTTCATTTATCGGTTTACTACTTTCTACCAAAATAATTATTGTTTTAATGAAACATTTTAATGGTTGTCTAATCAATTAAAAAACTATCTATTATAAATACATGTTTCGACGTGTTTAATACTTTAAGGTCATCACCAGGCTTATTTTGAAGTTATTATTGACACTGAAATTACTCAATCGATAAAAAATCATTAAACATCAATACACTTATCTAATAGTTACACATAACTAACATAACAATAATTTTTAAGGATTTAAGATTTGTTCTTATATGTTAATTATGTGTAACTCTTAGGTAAGTGTATTGATGTTTAATAATTTTTTATCAATTGACTAATTTTAGTAATAACTATAACATCAAAATGAGTCCGTTGATGATTTTACTTAAGTTTGTTGTTATAATATTCTTCTTTAGGATGAGCAATTAAATCACTCAAGTTATCTCTTTTTGGCGATGTTTCGCATAATAGGCACGTTAATTTTACTAATGACACTCAACATTTAAGCGCAAAGATAAAGTAATACAAAGATTTCTCAGTTACGTCTAGAAAAGTTTTATCAATTTGATCAATGTCTGTACTCTGATCAAAAATAACAAAATTCACCACAAAAATGTTCAAAAAGTTTAAAGAAATTTTGTAGGTGTTTTATGTTAAAATTTTTTTGATATAGGTTCGTACTGTATAAGTTTCTCGCGCCCCCTTGCTACATTTAGAATGTTAACCGGCATATTTTTTTGTTTTTTTTTGTCATATAAATATTAATTAATACAAATAGTATTTCCGTTCAATGTAAAAGGTTATTAAACCAACACAGTTGGTAATACAGGAGATGAATAATCGAGACATTTCTACGAGCGAGCAAACGCAGCAAACCAAAGCGCTAATTAATAATAATTGCATATTACAAAAACAAGTTGATTTTTAAATTTTTCCGTCAATAACGATTGTTCATTTTTGAATTTACTTCTAATTTTTCAATTTTATCTCCCTAACAACGGATTTATTTTTGTATCAACGGTAATAGGATTTTTAAGTATTGGGAATGCTTTATAACCTTAATGCGTCAATTAAATTTGAATTGGATTGATTTTAACTAGTTTTGAAAATATCAATGATTGCAACATTTCTTAAGATTTATGTAATTAACAGTAACAACGGTTAAGTGCTGTTAGTCTTATTTTAAACACGTAATGTTTTTGATGTGTATGCAAAAGAAGACACAAGTATCATATTAATACAATTATATGATAAATATTGCTTTGTACAAAATATACGTTGTTGTTTATTGTAATAAAATAAAATCTGATTATAGTTATTGTTATATATCATTATTTATATATAATTATTATATATATTTTTTTAATTATGGCTCTGACTGCTTAGGTCTTTTCGCCATACAAAATAGATTCAAACTACGTGTAGTCATTTACCATCATATTTTTCCATACAACCCAATTGCTTTTATATAGTTCAACATATTTTTCATGCTTGGTATATTACTGAAATTCCGCACAATATCCGCCTGTATGTCATACAGCTACCGGATGTCTAATGGGGGTAGGCCTGACTCACAATAGAGACTACAGGCGGGGCTGGTAGGGAAAGCACCTAAACAATACCTTATTCCCATATTATGGATCTTATCTAGTTTTAGCAACCGCGATTTGCAAGCTGACGCATAAACAATAGCTCCATAATCCATTTGCGACGTAATTAAGACGCGATTAATGTTTAAAAGCGTTTGGGCTTCTGCACCGCATTTAGTATGGGATAGCACTTTTATTACGTCCATGGTTTTTACACATTTCTGTTTTAGATGTTCAATATGCACATCCCATGTAAGTTTGCTGTCAAAAAAGAGTCCTAGAAAGGCTGTTGATGGCGTGCATACAATCGGTCTATCCTGAATATACAATAATGGATCATCGTGCGGTTTACGGAATCTATAAAAATGAACGCATTTGGTTTTGTCTTCAGAAAATTGGTAGCCAATTCTACTGCCATTTTGCAGGATATTATTAATTGCAGATTGTAATTTAACGCTTATCTGTCGTACAGTAGCTCAAGTGCAATATATAGCCAGATCGTCTACATATAGTGCCCGGAAAACATCCGAGTCAACTCCGTAAGCTATTTCATTTATTGCAATCAGAAACAGAGTACAGCTAAGCGTTGAGCCCTGTGGGACACCGTTTTCTAATATTTTAACATTTGACAGTGTGTTTCCTATTCGTACCTGAAAGTAACGATTGGACATAAAGGACTCGACAAATTTAGGTAATTTACCCCTTAAACCGTATTTATATAATTTTTTTAATATACCCTGCCTCCAGGTCATATTGTAGGCCCCTTTTATGTCAAAAAGGACCGCTATTAAATGTTGTCTTGTTCTAAAAGCTTCCTGTATAGCATTTTCTAGTTTAACTAGATGGTCCACCGTTGATCGGCGTTTTCTAAATCCTGCTTGGTACGATACTATTTTATGGTTTTTTTCAAGGTAGTATTGCAGTCTTTTATTCACCATTTTTTTTATCAGTTTACCTACACAGCATGTAAGGCTTATTGGTCGATAGCTTGCTGCATATAAAGGATTCTTTCCTCCTTTATGTATGGGTACCACTGTAGCTACCTTCCATTGTTCGGGGTATGTTCCCTGACTCCATAGGTCATTGAAAACCTTTAATAGATCAGTTTTTACTTGTGAGGTTAAATGGCCTAGCATTTCATTTGATATTTCATCCGGTCCTGGTGCAGTCTTCTTAAGCTCATTTAGGGCTACTTTTAGCTCACCCATGTTGAAAGGTTTGTTATAGTCTAGTTCTTGTTCGGTACTAAAATTGAGAGGCCCTTCACTTTCATTTTTTTTTGCACAAATTCCGGATCACGCTGGCAAAGTGGCGGGCAAGAACCTTGGCGATTTCTTTTTCTTCCTCTAGGATATTGCCATTTTTGTTTCTTAAATGAGTTATTTGTTTATATCCAGCATTTCCTGATATTGCTTTTATTTTTTGCCACACCTGCCTTGTGTCTTGAGGAGATGATATTGTTGAAACATACTGGTTCCAACTGTTTCTTTTACTTTCTAGAACAACACGTCTACTCACTTCTCTAGCTCTTTTGAACTGGATATGGTTTTCCATGGATGGTTCCCTTTGATATTTTCTGAAAGCAATTTTCTTACTCTTTATTGCCTTTTTAACTTCAGGATTCCACCAAGGCAAGGGTCGTTTAATACGTTTTCCATCTGATTTAGGTATACTAGTTTGAGCCGCATCTTTAATACATTTTGTTACATTATCCACATTTACAGGGCTATGTGTAACAAAGTTATTAGTAAAAGAATTCTAATCAGCCTTCTCTACAATCCATCTTTTATATATTACTTTTTCTCTTTCAGGTATATCCGTTCTTATAATAATTGGAAAATGGTCGCTGTTATGCAAGTCATTTATTACTTCCCACTTAACACTAATGTAAGGTCAATAGCTGAAAACTTATTTGACCTAGCAATGTGATATGTAGGCAAGCCGGTGTTTAGGATTACAATATCATCTCTGATCAGCCAATTTTTTAGTAATCTACCTTTCCTACACGTATTTTCTGATCCCCAAATCGAGTTATGGGCATTGAAATCTCCTGTAATAACAAAAGGTCGTGGAAGCTGATCAACAAGTTGGGAGATTTCATTTATTGTTCAATTATTATCAGGTAAGTAAATATTACAGACAGTGACTTCCAATGGTAAACGTATCTTAACGGCAACCGCTTGCAGACGTGTATTAATTTGAATCTTTTCCTATACTACATTGTTTCGTAAGAGAATTAATACACTACCACTGCTTCTTTGATCGTTAATACCGCCTCGCCGTTTAATATCGTAACCTCGTAATCGATACGGTTGATTATGCCTAAGATGAGTTTCTTGAAAACAAAAACACATTGGGTTATACTCATGCAATATCATCTTTATGTTACAGTATCTCCTTATTATACCCCTACAATTCCATTGTATAATTTTATTTGTATCCATCGTAAAATGTTTGACTAGTTATTAAATAACATGTAGATACAATAAAATAAAAAAAATAAAAAAACAGAGAACTGTGTATATATGGACAAAACAAATTAGATTAAAGACAAAGAAATGAATAAAATAGAAGACATACAATTATCCACCTTTATGCGTGGATTCTCTAGACCGGGATCTCAAAGAATCTTGGGATTCATCCCTGGGCTTCCTAGTTTTACCTTTCGGCCAACCTCTTGGCTTCTTCACCATGTTTGTATCTTTTTGCTGGCTAAAAGAAGGCTGACTACCTTCGATGCAACCTTTTTCCTCAGGTGGTGTTCTCTGATCGTCTTTTCGTTTTTTATTTTCTCGATTAATATCAAGTGTAAGCTTTGTACTCGTCACCTCTTCTGTGCTATCCTTTCTCAAAGCAAACACAGCCTTCAGCGCATCTACCAACCTAGGCAACAGTTCCCTTTCCAACTGTTTTACATCTTACTTTTAATTTCGGGGCCGATTGCTTGAACAGCTTGAATGGGTATTCGTGCTGGAGCAGTAGCGACTTGCGAAAAGAAAGTACTTGGTATTACCATTGTGTCTACTTTCTTCTTTGCATCGAAGTAAGACAGCCTGTGCACTATCTTAACTTTTGTATTTTCATTTCTTGTCTCAAGACCGCACACGATTTTGCCGTGGCCTTATGCTGCCCTTGACAGTTTGGACATACGATAGGTTCTTCACACCACGAACCCTCATGGGTGGGTTTTTCACATACACACCGCTTATCGTGCTTGCAATTTACTGACGAGTGTCCAAATCTTTGACAGTTAAAGCACCTCAAAGGATTTGGAATGTATAGGCTCACTTGTAATGGATAGAACGCGGCTTGTATCACCCTAAGAAGCTTCGTGAGTATATGGTTTGCAGTATCTATAAACTCTCCATCACTTCTTGTCTTTATCCGTCTTACGTCCACTACACCTTGACTTTTTAGGTTTTCTTTGATCTCATTAATGGAGCAGTACTCGGCAGTATACAACTCCCTTCGACATATTAAGGGTGCCATGTGGTACAACCTCAATCTCACATCTCCCAAAACGTTGCTTAGATTGCTTACTGGACACGGTTTCAATTAGAAATTCTTGCTTCACTTTCTTAACCTCTTTCACATTTCCTATTAGCCCGTACAAAGTTTTACTTATAAGAAAGGGACTTGTATTAGCAAAATCGCCTTCCTTTTTCTTGAGGACCAGGAACCGGGGCACAGAGTCCTCCTTTCCGCTGGTACCTAAAATCTTTTTTAGTGGAGGGAAAACCTTCTCACTGGCATTTTTTCTGGTGGCACCGGTACGAGGAAAGGAGCCACCTACCATATCCTCGTTGGACCGAACATCTGGACGGCTCCGACGGGAATCCGGTCCAGACTCCAGATTATTTGAAAAACTTTCTATATTTTGCATTTTTACGCTACTGCCAGCTATGCAGGGTGTAGAAAAAGAAACGGACAGCATCTGCGGAGCCTTGCCGAACCACTACTAACTTCATGGTTGCGCTGAGTGCCCAGTACGAAAACATACAACAAAGGAAAAGGTATTGCTAGGTCCGTGGGGGCGCAACTTCCCAAAATCTGACGGACAGTCAGACCCCCTGCGGGGTATTATATTATTATTATAAATCGAACTGATAAGGATTATTTGCAAAATCAGTGATTTAACAGAAACGGGTTCCATTAAGGTTGTTTTAACTAAAATAATTATAATTAAAATAATCAGTAATTATTTGCTAAAAATACGATTTCTCGGTTGCATAAACGTCAAATCAGTAATTAAATGTCATATAATTAAAGATTATTAAAATCGCTCAAAATCGGCGATTTTATTGACGGATATGATTTTTGTTAGTTTATTTAACATAAAATAAAGTCTAAAAATAAGAATATTTGCAGTTTTTTTTTAAAGTTATATTAAATGTTTATTTAGCCTATGGTTACAGTTATCGCAAATCTTTGTGATACATCTTTTGTTGGTTGTAGTAGTAAATAAGTAGTGCATAAATCGATGTTCTTACATTTTCCAACTAAAGTACAAATAAGGATTACTTAGTTTATAAGTCAGTCATTGTTATTAACATAATTTTATTTAGTCAAAATTTAGGGAAACATAGTTGTTTATGTTATTCTTTTGAATTATTTCAGCATGTCTGATACATCACATTCTGGTTTAGAGAGTGAAGAAGAGGTAATTTGCCGAGGTGTAATTCGTCGACCAAGAGTGTTTCGACACCGAAATAATATTATGAACATATACAATGATGTGGATTTTAAAGAACGATTTAGATTTAACAAACAGTCTATAAGAGGCTTAAATTTTTGGCCGTAATTTAGAACACCCTAGTAAACGCAGTAAAGCAATTTTAGCAATAAATCAATTGTTAACATTGAAATTTTTGCATTTTTATAGATTTACAAGGTCGTAGAATAATGAAACACAAGAACAAAGTTGGAAATCTATAGAAAACTTATAAAACAATTAAACTAATTATTAAATAGCACACTACAATACTTAAACGTAATAACTAGTATAATAAAATCTACAATTATTGCAAAAATAAAATAAATAAAAGTTGAAATAAATTAGCAAAACAAAAAAATAGCAAAAATTAATATAAATAAAACAAATAATTAGAAAAACACAGCTTTAACAAATAAACAATATTCATTTTAATTATTAGAATTGATTTTGTTTTACCAATAACGCAATTTTAAGTTTTTTATTTTAATATTAATGTTATGTTCTCATTTAGCAGCCCATTATTGATAATTTGCTAACGCATTTTTTTATATATATTTTTTTGTATTGTTTTGTAGTTATTTCTTGAAGAACTTTTTGGACTAATTTACGCTTTTACAGTTTTTTAATGTTGACATTAAATAGTGTTTGAGCTTCTTGTTGTAGGAGTTGTAGAACATCTACAATAAAAATATCTCTAGATGTTCCTGGTTATTTTGCACAATACTTTTCACGTCTGTAATTACAACTGTCATTATTTATTATACATCATATAATAATCATGGTACCATGGTAAGATACATTATTGTCATATGGATTTAGTAGTGGTTTTATTTGATTTTCTACCATTGCTAGAACTAGTACTCCTACATTACTTGTGTGGGTAAAATCGCCACCACCTGTTTTGTACAGATCATTTGCTTTTTGCTCTATTAATCATAAATAATTTGTTTTTGCAAGATTAAAAAAAAATTGTTTTCACAAAACTGTTAACATATTATGTTACTGTACTACATACATTTGAAGCAACAATTTATTTCTTTACCTTCTGTTTGAGCTTATGAAGTTATAATTTGATTGGCAGTTCTTGTTCCTGACGTGAACGCGTTAAATTTCAGTTAAAAATTAGCAGATGGGAAAAAGTGTCGTCCAATAGTAGTATTTTTTTTTTCAAAAAAGGATACCAGAAACGCTTGCCAAATCAGCAAATGCTTCTTGGGGTATCGGGCGCAGTGATAGGGGCGGGATGACTGCAGAATGCTTCTATAAATACATAGCAAATGTATTTCATCCATATCTCGTTGCAATTAATATTCAGTTTCCAGTATTATCATATGTAGATGGGTATAAATCTCATATAACTTACCAGTTCTTCATGATATTGTTCCCAAAGACGCTTACCAAATTTTTTTAAATTTATACAAGATGGTTCGGATATAGAACTTTTTTAGAACAAAATACGGTGAAAACAGAAGAAATAAATGTTTTAGAGAAACCTCAAGTTAAACTTCTTAATTAAGGAAACATAATTTATGATGTAATTAAACACAAATTAAATAAAACAAATCAAAATGTTTAAAAGAACTTAAGAATACACATAAACGCCAACGTTGTTGTAACTCCTCCTCTAGTGATAATCTACAGCTTTCTTTTGATGACGAAAACCATTCAACAAATGGTAAAAGGCGGAATTTAGATCAAGTTAGTAATGATTGCTTGTCATCGATCCAATAAATTATAAACAGTCCAATTGTTACAACTCAATTAATAGAACAAAGTTATATTTTTAGACCAACTTTGGTGGCCATTTATTGGAGATTACCTTACTTTACCGGAACCCTCACAACGCCAAGGTAAGAAAAATACTGAGAGACTTCTGTATGCAATAACAATAAAAGTTTAATGATATGCACAAGAAGAAAAAAAATTAGAACTGGAAAAAGAAAAAGAAAAAGCGGAGAAAAAAAAGTGAACAAATAAGGATAGAAAAAATAACTAAATGCAAACAAAATACTGGAAATGTAGCCGAAAGTCACATTTGTGGAAAACTTATTCGTACTATTCTCTGTACGGCGAAAAGATAGAGTTAAGTTCCTCCCATCAAATACGCGCTAAATTTCAATCAATTTTTTTTATTCGTTAAAATTTTCAAGTCAGTATTACAACAAACACCAGTATTTAATGACATACTTCAGTTTAACCTGAGTTTAACGTTCGAAATTTTGGTTAATTGAATCGCAGTCTTAAGTTTTTGTTATTTCCATTCATTTGACGAAATAGTATTTTTGTGCATATTCGTGTGAAGGATGACTTCTTCATCTAAATCATCCTAAACGTCTTTTTTTATACAGAATGTTATTTAAACTCCCATAAAATATGTCATAATTTTAGTTCGTCAAATTTGTTAATATGTAAACATTTAATGAAGCGCTTGTTTATACGCGTTTTAAATGTTTAGTTGTTCCCTCCAAGTGTTATTTGATAAATTTTTAAAATAAATCTTGTAACTAAATTAATAAATAAAGTTGTAAACGTATTTATTTGTTATAAGTAGAGATTTTTAAGTTTGTACATTTATTGAAAAATTATACGTTTGCCTATGTACTTTAATCTTTAATGTCTATATTACACATTACATAACTTTTGAATTTTCGCGCTTTGACTAATTTGAGCCGTGTAAACTTGTCTCTTCACACATTGGTTTAAATTATTATACAAAATTGAAGGAGGGGCTTAACTCGATCTTTTTGCGGTACAGGGAACAGTAAGAAAATGATTAGTCGCGAAGATTGTAAATACTTTTTTTAACCCTGCGTACCAAGACAACATCGTATTTATATTCCAAATGATGATGACAATGACAACTTTTTATGTCATTATTGTTACATAGAGGAAAGCGATGTAGAATACGTCAAGGACAAAAACCAAACGGAAATTGTAATTGAAGATGTGTTTATAATAAATTTGAATAGAAATAACAAAAGTAACGCTTGCAAATTCAATCAGGAAAATGATGAAGAAGCTAACACTGACAAATCTAATCACAAAATTGACGAAGTAGAAATACATTTGTTATGCGAAACATATAAACGTGAAATAAAGAAACTAAGATTTTAGGTGGATTTTATATTTAATCGGCATTGTCTAAGTACCTATGTACAGATAGGTAGCCATTACGGTTAATAAATTTATTTTTTGGATGTTTGTTGTTAGTATACATACCTATCTTAATAAATGAATATATTTAAGTAAACAAATAAGTACTTTTACCAGTGTTTATTTCAAATGTCCAATGACTATAAGAAATGTCCAATAACTGTAATTTTTTGGTATGATTATTTAAATAATTTGTTTTAAGATTTTCATTGCACAAAATTATTTTCTATAAAAGCCACCTTCTTAAACATACTTTATGCTTTTAAATAGTGTAATCACATTTATTTTTACAGTTTATAGTTAAAATTAATCGACATATATTGAATAAAAAATGCTTAACTGTCCAATAACCTACCTACCCTTTAACTATATCAAGAAGTAAAGTTTTTTCAAATTTGGCGTAATTTCTACTTTTCCCTTTTTGCCATTATGGAGTGACACTGGTTCACAACCGTATTTGACAAAATAAGCGGTTACGTAATCATAGATTCAGAATGGCTTATGCAATTCGTTTTCAAATAATCCTTGGTTTGATTTAACCGTTGATTTTGAAATCTGTGATTTATTACATTTTTATGCAACTGGTTCTTAAACAAATAAGCATAACAAATAAAAATATGACAGTTATTATAAATGATCTAAATAAAACTTTTCTTGATAAAAACAAAGCATTAAAATCACTTAAATTTGCAAAAGCAAAATCACAATTGGTTTTAAACGGTAATTATAAATACCTTAATTTTTCTGCGTAGTTTAAGATAGTGGCCACTGGGTTTGTCAAAAGATAATTAAACCGCCAAAAAAACAAAATTAAATTGTGTCGCACATACAGCAATCGAACACACAATTCCTCGATACGAAACTTAAACACGTGATTAAGTGAAACGTCAAGACTATAAAATATTACAAAATAGGATAATTTACTAAAACTTAAATACTTAATAAATCCTTTTAGTCTACGCTACAGATACCAACATTAAATAATCAGATTTAGAATCCACCAAGAATCGAGTCAAAGGTACTAGAAAAATCTGCTAATTTTTATCAAAAATTAGATATTTGTATAACCTTAGTTTCTCTACTTTATTTTAACTGTGACGTAAAATATTCAAGAAAAACTATTCAGAAAACAAATTGAACTAAACAAGGATGCAAAAAAATTTCTGGCGTAATTAAACATAAGCAACCAAAAACTTGTTCTTACAAGAAACGCAAAATCATATAATCACAAATTATAAATTACTAAAGCAAACAAGAGTACTAGAACAGAAAATTACAATTTTAGTTTTTAAAACATAACCCTAATAACTGACGAAACTAATAAACTATAAAATGTACTCAAAACGTGTGACAACAAACTTGACCTAAATAACTCAGGTGGGATTTAGAAAATGTTAAATACTTTAATATTACAAAGCTAAATAAAAGGTCTACAATGTCACAAACGATATAAAACGTATGTCAATAAATATAACAACGTTAAATATTCTTTCGTAAAAGAATACGTTTAGAAATCACACAACTACAATTAAATTCAACTGCTAATCTAAATCAATTCAAATTTAATTATGTGTTGCAATCATTGCTTTTAATTATTTCTAAATGCAAAAAAATTTGTGAAAACAAAATTCTTGTATAAACTATAAAGATCAACTTACACATCTTTCTTCTAATTATATGTGTCAGTGTCAAACTGTGAACGGTTTTTTCTACTTGTTACACAATGTATAATATAATTTTTAACTAATAATATAAATTATTTAACAGCGGGATGTCTATAAATATTAACTATTAAAGTAATTTACAAAATTCAATGGCAGACAGCAACAATGAATGCTTTTATCTAACGTTTGTGACATGGCAATGTAACAAGAAAGATAATGAACTAATAATTTATTATTATTTTTTACTAAACTATGTTAACGGATACTTACAAAAACAAATCATAGTGTCTATGATTTTCGATTCTAAAACTAACATTTTTAAATAATCAATATGCTAAAAGTTTATGAGTTTGTTTTACTATTACATAGAAGAATATTTAGTATTTGTAGTTGCGCTAATATATAACTTTTTCTTTTTATTAATTTGTGTATATCGTTAGATATTAAACGAAACAACCCAATAAGAAAGAAATAATAGTGTGTATAAAAACAATAAAATTTTTTTTACACATTCACTAAAACAAACACTAGCAATGTTTTTTGCATATGATGTTTATGTTTGTAAATTTTATTATTAATGTTAGCAATTTTTAAAAAAATTATTTATTGCAGTTTTTAAGATTAGTAAGCAAAGTATTATAAAAAAAATATTATAAAATAATCGTATGATAAAAACAAATAAGAACATAAGCTAATGACAAATAGAAATTATAAATGCTATTGACAATTTTTAAATAATATGTAACATATTTTTTTAACCGATCAAAATATTTTTACATATTTTTGTTGTCACATGTGGTTTAGTGTACTATGTATAATGTTCAAATCGTAACTTGCTTAAGAAGTAATTCTTTAACCTTATCTATTACTTAGCTTTAAAATTAATAAAAAATACTTACATCTGTTAGCAATGTTAGCTGAGTTTCTGATTTATGTTATAATTAGTAAATTATGTATATTCTTGTGTATTTTTTCTAACTTACTATTGCTTATGTCGTTGTATTTGTAATAAACAAGTCTTCCTTACTACTTATTTTTATTTAATATATAAATATCTAATTATTTTTAAATCATTAAAGTTTTTTGACGTGTTTGTCTTTTAAATGGACTAACGTTTTTAAAATACACTTAGATTTTTTAAATTTTAAACTTTTAGTTTATTAATTTTGAGTATCAACTCAATATCACAGTTCACGACATAATGAAATGCCCTTATCACTGAGTTTAAATCAAATAAATACGTATGTTATAGTTGTTTGGATTGCTTTTTTTTGACATTAAACAATTTATATATAATACCATCGACTCTACATCCCTGATGCACTACAGGGATGTAGAGTCGACTACCGCTACACCAAACTTATTCACAACATCTACAGAAATGCAACAATGATGGTCAAATTACATGCAAATACCAACTGCATAACCATTGAGCGTGGTGTTCGGCAAGGCGACACGATGTCGCCCAAACTGTTTATCACAGTCTTAGAAAGCGCATTCAGGCAATTGGACTGGAGTCAGAGAGGCATAAATATAGACGGCAAGAACCTAAACAACCTACGCTTTGCAGACGATATAGTGTTGTTCTCAAATAATCTCGAGGAAATGCGATTGATGCTGCGGGATCTGATGGAGGTGTGTGGAAGAGTTGGTCTAAGGATAAATATGTCAAAAACTAAATTTATGACAAACCTTGTTCCTAGCAGTGGCTTAGAAATTGGCGACAGCGAAATCAAAATGGTGGACAAGTATACATACCTCGGCCATGAAATCCGAATATCAAGGGATAATCAAACATGCGAGCTAAAGAGAAGACTCACTCTCTCATGGGCAGCCTTCGGAAAACTGAAAGAAATTTTCAAGAGTAACGTTTCCATACACCTAAAAAGAAGAGTTTTCGATCAATGTGTACTGTTAGTCTTGACATATGGTTCAGAAACCCTAACACTAACAACAGCAACAGCTAGGAAGCTCAGAGTTACGCAAAGAAAGATGGAGAGATCCATGCTCGCGGTGACTTGGAGAGACCATATAAAAAATGAAGACTTGCGCAAAAGAACTGGTGTTTGCGATGTTATAGATGCCATAACGAGGCTTAAGTGGAACTGGGCTGGCCACATTGCACGGATGCAGGGAGATCGATGGACGAAGCGGCTTCTCGAGTGGAGACCCAGAATGGACAAGAGAAGTAGAGGAAGACCGCCTACACGTTGGTCGGACGACATTAAAAGGGTCCGCACCAACTGGATACAAGCAGCACAAGACAGATTGGAGTGGAGAACAATTGGGGAGGCTTATGTTCAACAATGGACGCGTGGAGCTGAATGATGATGATGATGATGATATAATACCATAATAATATCAATTTTTAACAAAAAAACGCTGGTAAGTTACTACTCAGTTTAAATTATAATTTACTGAAAAGTGACTTTCAAACAATAAGTTAATAATGTTTTTAATTTTGCTAGGTAGTTTACAACATTTGAAACACTAGCACTAGAGTTTCTAGTACGACAGAAAATTTTTATATATCATGTTAAAATATTAAATATTATATTAACTTTAACATTCATTAAAGGCGTAAAAAACAGCCCGTTTCAAACTGCAACTATTATACTAAGTTTTAAATAAGATGTAAATAATAGTACCTAGGACAGTGTATTAAATTCAAAAAGTTGCACACCTTTTATAATTTTTTTTTAATTTTCATAATAAAAAAACTTTTTTGTTAAGGTTTACAACTTTGAGCAATACAGCAAAAGTTTCATTTTGAAAAAATGTAAGAAGATAAAATAAAATGCAATGTTGTTAATTAATTTTTAGGATAAGTAGATAATTTAAATATTTTTACCTTTAATTGTATTTAATTAAACATGTGTTTTTTATATAAATTTACTGATATATGTATTTATTTATCTATTAACCTTTAGTTTCCGGCAAAACCATTTTTTTTATTTAATTATAGTTTTAAAAAACGTTTTTATACAAATTGTAGTAATGTAAACATTGAGCATACTATAAATTAAGTAACTAGTACCGCATGTTTAAAGAAATTAAATTATTAATCAATTCTCTATTTAATTTGTTTATAGAATAAATACGTGAATAGTCAAGTTAAGAGTTACATAACTATAAATATTTGTTTTCAAACTTAATCTATTGCCAAATGCAGTAAGTTATTCTGGGTACATCGTAAACTAGAATATAATTTGACCAATGTTGAACTAAGGAAATTAGAAGTTACACGATTAAATGCAGCGTGGTAAACTTTCTTGCGTTTACATTAATATTTAAAGTAATGCCTAGTATAATCAATATCCTCTACATTGATATGATAGAAAAGAAAATTACATTTTAAGTAATAAGCAAACTAATATAAAATTCAAAAAATCGATTTATATAATGCGCAATTACAAAAAATTTGAAGTCATAAATAAATATTTTAGATTACAATGTATAATTTTTACGCTTACTTAAGTTTTAATTATTCATAATTGAAATCAAGTATAAAAACTTTAAATTACATTTTTTTACGTTTTTGGGTATATCTAAAATTTTGTATTTTTCTAAATCTTGAAGATGAAAACTAAAAGCTTTTATTTTTACAAAATTGATTATAATCATTTTTTAAATAATATATATATATATATATATAAACAGTTTTAGAGTATATAACTATTATGTAAATTAAAATATTTTTGATTTAAATAAATAATTGTTGTTAAAATTTTTATTTTTTTAACGTTAATTGACATTGTTGTTGATTTGTTACGTGAAACTTGTAAAAACTTTAAAAGTTTAACTTTTAGTTTTCAGTTTACTTGTTTGGTATTCATTTCGATGTTTACACACCTTAAAGTTTTATCTTTTAGCTTTAACAGCACGCGCTGTGCTTATTTAAGTAACGTTTGCAGTAAATATCAATTTCATTCAATAATAAAATATTTTGCTTTGATCAAGCAGTTTGCATATATTATATATATTTTGTGCTTTAAAAAATAAACGTACTGAAACAATTTATGACGCAATAAAAATCTTTTTAAAAATTAAAGTTAGGTATATTTTTTTACAATTTTTTTATAATATTTTTATTTTTTTATCTAATTTATTAAACAAAAAAATGTTTGTCTTAAAATCACCATTGAGCTTCTAACACTGACACAGATTTAAATTAAATTAAAAAAATAATGTTAAGTAATAAATTATTAAATATATTCGACTTTCTACTACTATATTATAAACTTTTTGTAATTAAAAATTACATTATTAGTTCAGTTAGTTATAAAAGCGGGTATTTTAGTTTTTTTAACTATTATTAATTTTTCAATTTTAAATTAGTTTTTTTTCCATATCGATTGTTAATTAAATTTTTGGCCTTGTTTTTCTAACTTAAAATTTGTTATTTTTATTTTAGTCGGTGAGAATTTATGATTAGATATGTTTTAATTACAATTAATTCATTCTTTATAGACTGTAAGTTCAAAGCTATGCAAGAATCGTACTTGAAACAGAAGTAATCGTGAGTAAAAACTTATTTCAAGGGGAGGGAGCCTGAGAAAGGGCTACCACATCCAAGGAAGGCAGCTGGCGCGCAAATTACCCACCTTCGGCACGGAGCGGTAACCGTGGAATACACTGACACAATTTAAACGCGATCAGGCTTTTTTCAATATTTTTAGTTAATTGAAGTTCTAGTTTTGTTTTTTTAATTCATATTCGTTATTTTCATGTCAATAAGTAAGATTTTGTGATTATTAATATTTGGATCTTTCGTAATTTAACTCCTTCTTTATCTACTATAAATTTAAAGCAGTGTTGTTTATCAAATTTTGTTCCGAAAAATCAAGAAATTTAAATTTCTGTCCTGATTATTTTGTTGTAAATAAGATGTCTTTTTTTGAATCACGGTTATTAATATATTATGAATATTATAAATAATAGTATGTGTTTATTAGACTTGCTAGAAACCACATATGCACAAGGAACAAACAAGACGAGAACGCAGCTATCTTGAAAAAGTCTTTGTCGTGCTGTGACGAGTGCCACAAGCCGAGTTTAAAGTAGCGCGCCTGCGCCGTTCACGTGTTCGTTCTTTGTTACTCTCATGCAGAAGATCCGTAAAGAAATTTTTTAATCCTGATGATCCTAATCAAGATAGTGAAAATTTTTTATCAAATTATTATTGCATTGTCATCGGTCCTGAGACGTGTGCAAAGTTTCAAGTTGATCAGACTTCTAGAAACCGGTAAAAATTAAGCTCAAAGATTCCGTTACATACATAGACAAATACATACATATATTCAACCCAAGGTTAGTATGTCTCTTTTAAGAATATTTGAAACAAATCTTAGTATGTTGTTATCAATAAATTGCTATTTTTGTTTTAAAATTCATCAAGTAGTCTGAGCAAGGATGATTAATGCTTGGAATCTAATATAAGAGTTAAGTCACAAGTGTAAGTTTTGGTTGTTATTTTAGCAATTGCATTGCTAATTTACTTTGATGCAAATTCTCGTAATCAATGAAAAAAATATTTTAAAATTTGTGTAAAATAATACATAAGCGAAGATAAATAGTTTTTTCAAAAATTAATGAATATTATTCTAATAGAAAAGACATATAAAGCAATATATATAACAAAAAAAATTTAAATTTACCACCGAAATGCTTATAACTAGAAATGTACCGTCAAAATAAAAGCGCCCTCAGTCACTCCTTTTCGCGTCACACAATATAAGTATTTATAAAAAATATTTATTTAAGTTTGAGACAAAATTATTAATTTCAACAATATCTAATACAAACCACGTATACAAATGAATTTTTTCAGAGCTGAGTTTGAATAAAACTTATGATTATTAATACAATGTTGCATTAGTCTTACTTAGTTAAATTAATTGTTTAGTAATTTTTGTGAGTTTTATGTCAACAAATCGATTGCTTCGTTGACTGTGATTTTTACATATTTAATACAATACATTTTTAAAGTAGTCAGTGTTAAGAAAACCACTTGCGTACAAAAAAAATATGTTGTTAAGTGATACCGATGGTCTTGCAATTTTTTTTGTAATAACTAGTCATTAAACTCAAGATACAAAAAAATATTATTAAGTTGAAACCATTTTTAAAATTGTTTTGATAATAATTTGCAAATTTCTAATCTTTGCTGAATTGTACACATTTTAAAATAATGTTTAATATTTATTTCAATCAGTTACAAAGACTAATCACTTTGTTTCAATATTTAAAAGCTGCTATGTTCTATTAGTAAACATCACTAATAATAATTTGTAAATTGAATTCATCTAAAAAATACTAAACGTTTTAAATATTACATAGTAAGTAAATTATCTATACATGTACAATTTACTTTTTCTAATTAAAATAACGTAATTTTAACATTTTCAAAAACGTAATTTTATAGTATTTACCTATAATGTTAATACTATTTAGAGTTTGCTAATTTTAGCTTTTACAAACATGTGCGAGATTAAACAACGTTACAACCATATACAAAATTCGCAAGTTGGCCTTTTTATTGGTAAGATTTATAGATTGGCACTATGTTTATCTCAGTTGGTAACACAAGCAGCTTCCGCAGAGGAAATTGGTTTCATTTTCTTTATGTTTGTAGTTGTATCAAACAAGCTCTTATATTTTCTCGTGAATAGCTCTTGTTTTATTCATATTGTCTCGACGGCGCAGTTGCGGTAATCTTATTACTAAAAAAAGCATAGCAGCACTATTATTAAACAAATCTTATTTTAAATTCAAATAATAAATCTAACTGTTATACATGTATATTTTTAAATTTTGTAAAAAAATGTAAACTTTACACAACCTACATAAACTTAAAAGAAAATTTACTCAACCACTAAATTCAAGGAACATTTAACAACAGTTTGCATATAATTTTTCTTATAGTCATTCGGCTGACTTAACTAAAGTTTCAAAATACTCGAGCATTTTATACTAAGCAAAATTTCAAAGTCCACCGAGACAGCTCAATCTATATTTTGCAGCAAAAGAACAATAAACAAACAAATAATTTAACGTAAGATTATTACAACTCATTTTGTATAAATACTAATTATTTTTTTTCTAAAACTAAACTTTACGTGCAACTTTGTTTGACAACTAAAGCATATACATGTACATACATTTTAAATTTGTAATAAAGAACAGTTAAGAATATTATAAAAAAATATTAATTTAGTTTTTTAATAGAATTTTTAAAATTACGTAGCTAAGTTGAAGCTAGTAATTTATTTGTAGACGATACGTCTATTCATGATATTAAAATTACCGTCTTACTATACATACTTAACGCTCGTGTTTTCAAAGCGTTAAATGCATAGAATTCATTTGCAATTGCTTTGAAATGAGGTTCTTTAGCAGTTTCATTTAAAACGATAAAGTTCTTCATCTGCATTTTGAAACTGTAATCTTTTCTATATATCAAACATAAGACAAATTTAAATAGATTGCTTAACATTTAAGTTGTATTATAAGAGTGTTTTATCAATACATTATTAAAAACAGTTTAATTAAAAAAAGTAGATTAGGTACAGATTACATTATTATTAAAATAATATTACGTATTCATTTATATAAACGTTTTTATTTTACAGGAATTGTATATTTAACTAATTTAAATGCATGCTTAAACTAAAAAAGGTTTTAAAAATGATGTTTTGCAGCAGTAATAATTTGGTAAAGTTACAACCTTAAAACTTGTAAGTTTTAAGATGTTTAAAATTACTAACTATTGGAAAACTGTTTGTAAACTTTTAAGCAAATTAAAATGTAAATTGTGAAAATTTATTGCGTTAATTTTGCACAAAACAAAAAACTGCCAACTGTTTTATCTGAAGAAAATCGATACATCTAGCGCAATGTATAAAAAATGTATTTGATTCCGTTAATAATACTAATTTTTTCTATTCAATGCGATTTTAATTTATGATTTTTAAAATGTTAATAAACTTTTGTAACGTATTTAACAAAAAATAAAAAATGATTTTTGACTCAAGTCATGTATGTCGATTTAAATTTGATGTTTATTTAACTAAATAAAATAATGTTTTCTTAGATTCTTTATAATTAACATATTAATTTAAAAAAAATATATAATTTAAACAAATTGTGTAAATTAAATTACTGCATTTCAGCGTTTATTGTGTTGTTTTGCTAATAAAAAGCAGACATGTTAAAAGTGCTCTTAGTTTGTACTTGCTAAGTAAACCTTTTTTTGTTAAACATAATGACATCGCATTTTTCTTGAAACCTAAATTAATATTTAAGATTATCTTTACGATGTTTTGCAGTTGTGCTCATTTTTCCCACTATTTTTCTCGTTTTATAAATTTGTCATATTTTTAACGCACCGTCGTCGATTGCGCCATTACTCTTTCGCACTTCAAAAGTTAATAGAAATAAATACTGTGTTGTTTTAAAAATTCAACAACAAGTATTTTATCAAATTGGTTATAGCAAATTTATGTAAAATTTACATTACAACAGCAAACAGCAAAAATATATTGTATTGTATTTCTAATAATTTGTCAAACGTAAAGTTAAAAAGCTTGATCGGTAAGTTTTTATAGGTAATCGGCAAATATTATGGAATTAGCACTGTGCTTCATACAATTACATACAAAACAAATAATTGTATTGTTTATTTATATTATTTTAACAGCGATTATTTTTGTTCTAATGCAGCAATCAGATGATATACGCACAGAGACGTTTAATTGCGGTTATTGCGCCGCCGGTCTTCTTGACGCCGGCCAACTGCTTACTAGATCCCTAGCAACTATTTTATGAATATACTTTTTTTACTAATTTTGGTCTGCTGTAAAAATTTTTATTAACAATTTATTATTAAAACGAATAAGTTATTTCATAGGTGAAGCAATCTCTACTAAATAGACGAACAGAACCACAACCAGCAGTTTAATTTAGACAAAAATTAAATATTTTAACTTAAAGTTTGTTTTTGTTTAATTTAAACAAAAGTTACATGTTTTACATTATTATTTTATAATTCGCAATAAACAAAGTTTCTGTTTTTATTTACTGTAATACGTAATTTCTGTGAAAAACGTAGTTTTCCTAATATTCAATTTTATAAAAATTTTATTAGAAAAATTTTTTTAACTTTTTTAATAATTGCAGATAGACATTTTCTTAAGCAAGAGTAAGATGCTGCAACAAACTAGGTTTCCGATATAATGAAATATTTAATAAATGTTAATACGTAGCCAAGAGTAAACGAATTAAACTACACTTTAAAATTTAATAAGCAATAAAAGCAGTATTGTTAAAAAAAAACTTGGTAACACCGTTTTTTTTTGTTGTCCTATGTTTTAATGAAAATCGGCAACAATAAATAAAATAATGCGCTACCATTTATGTAAATTGTTTCTTGCGTAAAAATACAGTAGCAAATATTTGATTTCTTTTGTAGTATTTAATTTTAAAACAATAATGAAAAAATTTTATCCATTATAATTTTTGTTCTATAAAAGCATTCAAGTTTTTACATTATTTATATTTTTATTTTTTAAAGCAATGCAAAATACTATCATGCAAAATTTTATTTAAAAAGATTTAAAATTTTATAAAACAGGAATATAAATTATAGTATTGCAAGCAACAACTACAATATAAAAACGATTATACATTTATTGTTAAAACTCTTATTTTGTAATGTCTATATTAAATTAGTAAATATAAATCTGAAAAAAATGACAATTATTAAAGAAGATTTGGGATTAATGATTACAAGACATGAAAAACAACAAACATTTATGTATAAAACACATAAATATGGATAACTAACATCAAATCTAAAAATCCACATTAATAAATATTATTTTTTATAGATATTGTAAACAAAGAAAGTTTTTCACATATAAGTTTAGTAACGTGCTTGTATTGTGTGTTTATCCAGTAAATACGTTAAAACTGTACAAATTTCTATTTATTTACTGTTCATTCGTTTACACAACAAAGTAGTACAATATGCATTTTTAGTTTGTCTTATTTTCCCACTCACGTACCGAAATAGAACTTATGTTGAATTGTTAGATGTAAAAGATATTGATAAAAACAAAGTCTTCATAAAAGTAACAAAAATAAAGTAACTGCCGGTGCTTAGTGAAGATGGTCGTGAGTCAAATTCAGAAATCCGTAAATAATTTGGAAAATTAAAGATGTGAAAGTAAAAGTCAAAATCAAAAGATTACTAAAAAAGTTTATAATTAAGAAAGCTTCTAGACCTTGCTAATGTACACATTATTAGATCTTAGCTTTTTAGTGTAGTCACTAAATTAAAAAAAAAAACAATAAAATTGACTTGCAAACAAGTTATTTAATTAAAAGCTTCGTTACATTTTTGTAATTTAACATTTATAACAGAAAAAATCAAATAAATAAAAAAATGCAATTAACTATAGTTATTTGTATCACTAGTCTAGAAAGTGCTATTTATGCGTGTAATACAGAATATTTTTTTTTTAATTTTTGCAGTATAAATTTGTTAAAAACAGTTATTTAAGTATTGTTATTTAATAAAATTTAACAACTGATAAAACTGAAACCTGTATGTTAGATTACTTACCTATCATTAAACCTCATAACATTATTTTTGATTTATTTTTGCTAATGGTATCAACAAACTATGCAACAGGTCTGTAATTTTTGTGTTATTTGAGTCAAAATTTAGATTTTTTAAATGTTGTTATTAAATTTATTAATGCTTGTGTTAATACGATGATTTTATCTTCTAAATTAACAACTTGTTAATCAGATACAAGCTGTATGTGTTGACTGTTTTCTAATTAGTAAACATTTATTTGTTTTTTATGAATATTGGATATTGTTATTTAGCTACTATTATCAAAAACCTTAAGTCCCAATGTAATTTTATTTAACGTCGTCCACTGTAGTAGTAGAATTTTCTACATTTTAAACTTAGCTTTACACTTGAAAAGTTTACAAGACAAGATTGCAGTTTCATTAATTTTAGATTATCCCTATAATAGTCATATGGTCTTTCATTTACAGTAAAACCTCTATTAACGGACACCTCTGAACAACGGACACCTCTGAACAAAGGACACCTCTCTCTTACAGACAATTTTTTATTCCCCAAACTTACAACATACAAAACTATATAGCAAACACCTCTCAACAACGAACCCTTTGTAGAACAAACGCGGACACTAAAATTTACACATTTTTTCCATATTGCCTTGAAAAATATCTAGCCATATGGAAACCATAAAATATTATTTTAAATAAATTGAAAAAAATATGGTTCTGAATGAATAAATACAAATACTCGTTTATAATTTTAAGTTACAAATACAAGCTTATCTTAATAACCAGTCAATCACTAAAATAAGCCGGGTTGAGATTTTCTTAGTTGTTTGCGGATTGCTCATTTCAAAAGATATTTACTTAAATACGTAAATCACTTTAATTTTATTGTATTTTTTTTCTTTATCAGTTTGTTTTTTGTATTCAAGTAAATAGCATGTTTAAGTTGTAGCGAAAGTTTTTAACACTGGAAGAAAAAATAAATATAATACAAATTTAAACCTAGATCATAAAAATTAATTGATTAAAAATATCAAATATCTTTTTTTTATAAACAATACATTATTCTTATTACATATCATACATTAAAATAGCTATAAAGTGCTTCCACGCTACATTTATAAATAAATTTGTCTTTGTAATATGTTTATACATTTATTTAATTAGAAGGAATTCTTAATAACATTAGTGAAAGTGTTTTGTATTGGAGAAATAAGAAGTCCTATAATCCGCTTAACAATATAGTAGAAGTAAGGATAAGACAAGTAAATAATTCTAAGAAAAACCGTAAGTATTTTTATTCTGAGAATTCTTTACCGCGAAAATTCAGGAAGAGATAGTCCTACAAGGTACGATAGCCCACTTAAATATTTTTGTTGCTAACGCAAATTGCGCATGTACGTTCTACACACAATCTATAGTACTCAGTAATCTGTAATGAAAAACTAAAAGTGTACATTTAAAAGTTACAAACGCATAGTTTTGCTCCGACACGATAGAGTGTTAGATCGATGGCCTTTGTTTTGGCGTGGAAACTAGGTTTAAAGCATAAATTTAATAAGGAAAAAGAACTAGCGGGCTACGACTGGCTTATTATTATTTTTAAAACGTAACCCTAATCTCTCTGTACAAAAATCTTAGGGTGTTTCACTAGCTTGTTGCCAAGGAATGAATACAACACAACTTTCGTCATATTTTAAGCTTTTAAAAAATATCAGTAGCATAACCTGTTTGACAAGCCATCATTTAAAATTAATATGAGCTGCGCCATGTTATTCAGAGCATTTGGGCCATCTCATCAAGACTGTGAGTCAGATGACCCACATAATCATATTACTATTTTTATTATTAAAATGCTTTTTGTTTTTTTCCATTTTATATAGTCTATATAGTCTTTGTGCTTTTAATTTTACCTTATAATATATATGTACATGTCATTTTTATATATTTTTCATTTTCATTACAATCCCATTTTTAAAAAAAGTGGGCTAACTCTCCCGGAATTACCCTGTTGACAGTAGCTAAATTTTAACTTCTTATATGCAATTACTTTAACAAAAAATACAAATTATTATGACTATTAAACATATTTTATTTTATTTTAAAGCTTTGTTTCTAGTTCGCTAAAGTACTCTTGCTACATAATGTGACATTTCAATATTTTATTTTTATTACATGTATCAATTATAATGCGGGAGTAGCCAATAAAAACATACGTTTTAAACAACTTAAACCTGACGTAACCTGCTGATGAGCCATAAAACATATTTTGTAATTACGACTATATGATTTACTTTTGATGCTAGTGACATAAATTACTATTTAAAATTTTCTATTTTAAACAAAATAACACCATACTCAATTGCTACGCATGTATGATACCTTTATAAAAAAAACTCACTTTTTTTAAACTTGTTGCCAATAAACAGTTTTGTGTAATTTTAGTTTATGTTATTAGTTCAAAACTTGTAGCAATTACTGAACGCAATTAAAAACTTTTCTCTGTTTCGGTTTTAAAATCACTCTTTCACGCACGCATTTTAGTGTTAGAATGAAGTCTATTCTTTAACGATTTTTGGTAACTTTTATTTTCTAAGTTTTACATCCTGATTTCTAATTGCTACCCAATGACAGCAGAAAACTAGGTAAATGTGTCAAATATGTCTAGTCAAATATGTATCACCGCAACACAAAAATTCTAATCACAATTTCCCTGCTGAAAAATAATGGACATTTTAAATTTAATAAATATTTAAAATATCGACCGAAATGGAAAAAATAGTATAAAACATTCGTTGCAGAAAGCTATTCAAACACTTATCTATTCTGCAACTCGCTACTTCGCAGATCGTTGCTTAAGCCTGACTGCGTGATTGAATATTTTGTCTTCTGCAACTTATGTATATTTGAATATACTATTAATGTTGCTACATTAACCAAATAAAAAAAAAACACTAAATTTCACAATATTTTACTTCATTTAAAAAAACAACGTACATTTTTGAAAAAAATTACAAATGTTACAAAACAGGTAAAGAATTCTGATAATTTTTTATTAAATTACAAGTACTTATTTTAAGAATAAGTTCCATAATAAAATTTTACAAGCAAGTTCCATTCTTAAAACTCGGTATAATTTGTAGGGCATTGTTAGAGAGTCGTTGTCAAAGCAATGTTTTAACTACAAAATGTGTAATAAATTATTACAATACATAACACAAGTTAAATTTTAGTTTACTAATAAGTTACTAACAAACATTTTTTAAAGCTTAATCTTTCATTTTAACTGAAATTATCTAAGTTTGAATATTAAGAACAAATGGAATCGTAGTTGTTCATGAAACTAGATAATTTGTTTTTCTAAAAAAGATACCGTTGTCTAGAAAGATAGTGCGCATACAAACGTTAAATATTAGAAGCGACAATATGTATGGATAGTGACAATACACCTACAAAATACAATGCTAATCGTGAAATAAGTAAATTGTATTTTTACAGATTTTTTTAAATACATAGTTAAACCAATAGCTTCTAAAAAATCAAACCCGCAAATCAAATTTTGAATTGTTAAATAAGCAGCGTTGCCGTTTTATTATGCCTAATTTGTAGAAAAATTGATGTTTTGTTTGGATGATCCCTTGTTAAAATTTATAATAACCTTTAACCGCTAACGTGCGGTCTGTGAGATCCCGGCTTTATTGTTTTAGTTACAACTTTCGCAACAAATTTTTCTGTTGCGTGGGTGTTTGTATACCTTTCTACCAGTTAATGATCTACTTGAGTGTAAGCCGGCTAAGTGGACGGTTGCGTAATTTTCAGTATAAAGCCTTTTGTTTAGAGTAAAGTGCGTTGAGCGGTCTCTGGGACCTCACGTTAGCGGTTAAGTGACGATAATAAGTTTTAGAAATTTTACGGTGTTAGTTTAAAAATGAGTAGAAATATGAATATTCCTGACAAAATGAATCCGGACGACCCCAGATTTGTGAATTGGGCTCAAAATTTATTGGATCAAGAGGACGAGAATTTAGAATTTGAAGAAAGCGACGACGATTTTCGTGATGAGAAAGATGTGGAGGAATTTTCAGAAGAGAGCTCCGATGAAGATTACTTCCAAAATGAACCAGAGGAGTTTTACTTTGGATGAAACAAGTTTAAATGGTAAGTAATTTAATTATTGTAAAGGGGGGATTTTTTTTAATGAAACCACGATTTTTGTAGGCGTAAAAAGGAACCGCCAGTAAATGTTAGAACGAAGAAACATAACATTGTTATTAGGTTACCTGGATTACGTGCAAAAGCAAAGCAACTGGGTAAAAATCCAAAACCCGAAGATGTTTGGTCGCTTCTTTTTTCACAAGATATTATCGTAGAAATTATTCATTGGACTAATGTAAAA